>JAMKCH010002051.1:0-66592 GCA_023653785.1 Ophioderma brevispina | reverse complement strand
CAGACGGTACAAACTATTCCTTATTTTGACACATTAAGCTAAATGAACAACTTTCATTTTTTACCAAAATTGGAGCAACTTCCGATTTTGACCCCTGTACAATTAGAAATTGACCTTTTTTACCATTTTAGACATTTTACCCTATAACTCCCAAACCAATGGTCATAGATGGTACAAACTATACATTTTTGGAATCCTCATGACTAGACGGACAATATGGCATACATTTCAACATGATTGGAGCATTTTAAAAGTTTAACCCCTGTGTAACCTGAAATTGGCCCTATTAAAAAAGGGACACCACAATTTGAGAGTACTAACTACGTAGCGTTGATATAGAGGGTCCATACTAACTACCAAAGGTGTCAAACCTTTTCTGTAGTGAGGGGTAAGCGATGATGTTTGACCTGGGTCCGTGCTCCTCCTCTATAGGGTTTTTTTTATTGACTCACTCTGTAAACAGATGCGCATGAAAGTGACAGTTTTTGAGGATACGAATTTCTCTCAAATTACACTGGATCGATTGTAGATCACCTACCAAAAAGGTTTGGAGTTTTGTTGGACAAAAAGAAAACCGTAAACCTTGTTTTGAACTCGTCTGCTATCCCTACAGCAAACCGTGCTTTGATTTTCTGTCGCGCACCGTAGAAAATACTAAATCATCATCTTTATTACATTACTTAGGCCATCAGTTCATAGTATAAGATTATGTCATTATGGTGCGTGTCATGTCGGGTGATGGGGCTGTGGGTCACGAAATTCCCCCTCTAAGGGACGCACCATTTGACTTCAAGGGGGGGGGGTGGAAGTTTTCTAAAAAAAAAAAAAACTTCACCCACCATATGAGTAAAAAAAAATTTCCCCGCTTTCCATTAAAAAAAAAACTTTACCCACACCTTATAAAAAGGTTAAAAAAAACTTGCCCTGTGGAAACACAGAAAAAAAACCTGCCCTGTTACTTACGTTGGAAAATACTCTATAACCCATAAAATTTGCTATTTTTTTTACGCGCTACGCGCGGTTTTTAAAAGTAATTAGACCTAAAGTGTTTGGCTTCTCCTGGTTTGAGAAATTACGACACATTTGTCATTGTTACGCATTTCGCATGCATGAAACAGTCCGTGCACCAACCTTGACGTGCTTTATTCACAAATTAGCCTTACACCAGTTTTCAGACCATTACTCAAAGTAGGCCTATATTACTATTTTTCTAATTAACTTGCAATTTTAAATTGGGTCTATCAACTATAAAGTAGAAATTTAAATATGCCTTGAAAACTAAATACTCCAAAGTTTTGCCCGCACATGGCTGCATTGCGGCCACTATACATCAGGAAAACAATTTGATTTTGCTTTGCAAAACAGTTGGTCATGCATTATAAAATAATATTGTAACCATCAAATTTGCATGAGAAAATGTGTTTTGGAAAGTGAACATTGCAATGGGTTCTGCACTTTGCTGCACTAACCCCGTCAGCCTGATATACGTACTATCCATTAACACTTTGCATAACAAATGTTAACCCATCAACTATATTTTACTTTCTAGCATTATATAAAATTTTACTTTTTAGAACTGCTGACCATACCTATAAGCATTATTTCATTTTGTTTCTATCAAATTTGCATGGGAAAATGTGTTTTGGAAAGCTTGATATACAGTGTGAGTCAAAATGATTGTTCCCCGATGAAACAAAAAATATTAAAAATATTTGTAATCTTTTTAGAATATTATTATATACTTTATATTAACAAATAATTACTTAATCACCATGTCAAAAATCCCGAGATTCATGCACTTTATTTTCAAGTTACGGCCTCATTTTTAGAGGGCTCTCGAAATGCCGCGTGTACAAATTTAGTACAGTAAACCATAGAAGATGAGTAAACATGTTAACAGTGTAATTAACAAATATCAGGATCCAGAAAAAACGAGATAGGCAAAGAACTTTCTTGTTTTTTGCATTTATTCACCACCGTTAAGCACAAAATTATTAAGATTTATCATGACAGAAAATTGTTCCAAAAAGTCTGACCTTTGACCAACTAAGGTGTATCCTTGAGATCACGTGTGGTCCAGTGGAAAGCGCAGGACTCGGATCAGCAGGTCGTGAGTCGAGCCCCGCCGCGGCAACGTGTTTGTTCCTTGGTCAGATACTATTCTCAATTGCCTCGTCCAATTGGGGAGCTGTTATGGTGATTTACAATCTAAGTGCTGATTATGGTCGTGCGCCTTAGCCAGCTGCCACCTATGTGAATCCGAAATCCATTGTGACGATGTCCTGAACGGCAGCGTAAATCCTAATGGCAATCAGCGCATTGAGACTTCGTTGTAATGCCTATAAAGAGTGGTTTGTATGATATTATTTATTCATTGAACCTGGTTTTGGTGTGTATTTTTCAAATATCCTTTTTTTGTTTGTGCCTAGTTAATTTAAAACGATTCTTCAAACCTGAAGATTACTAAAACAAAAGTCAAAAAATAATTGTACTTGTTGTTGCATTAATCCAACTTAATAACTGGCCTGTGGTATACTCATTGGGCAATTTATTCCAGTTTATCACCAGAGTGTGTAAGCACACATTTGGGTATCCCCACTTGAAAGTTGCGCTTCAATTACCAATCATAGACTCTTGTACAAAGGCAGATCTGAGGGCCTTTATTTTAATGAGTACAGATATTGATTGCCTGAACCAAAATGAAATCAAAATCCTGTGAAAGCTATTAATGTACTTTTGAATATTTAACAATTTTTTAAGAGCTACCTTGCAAACAGTTTTGTCAAAAACAATCAGGATATTTGGGTGAACAATCATTTTGACTCACTGCAAACCGTGAAGAACACTTTATCTAATTCAACAACACTAACCATCAACTATATTATTTTACTTTTAAAATGCTGATCATACCTATAGCATTAAAGCAATAATAATACACAATAGTGAACCACTTATCAAGTTGTTCCGATGAAATTTTGCATGGGGAAAATGTGTTTTGGAAAGGCGAATTTGCAAGGGTTCCGCGCTTCGGCGCGGAGGGGACCCCCCCGCACACCCACCCCCACACAGCTTGTATCGAACCCCATGAACCGTTTAGGCTGAATTCAAAAACCTTATCCATCAACTATATAGTTTACTTTTTAAATGCTGACATACCTAGATAGCATTAAAAGCACTTATACACTGTAGAGTTCTATCAATTTGCATGAGAAAATGTGTTTTGGAAGGAATAATTGCCAAGGGTTCCGCGCAAAGTCCCCCCGGTCCCGCACCCACCCCCGGACAGGTTGATATACGACTCTGCATGAACACTTTATGCTTAATTCAAACAAAACTTAACCCATCACGATATTTTACTCTTAAAATGCTAGTTATCCTACCTATAATTTAAGTTAAACCACTTATAATTTCAAGTTGTTTCTATGGCAAAGCATGGGGAAAATGTGTTTTGGAAAGTAAATATTTGCAGGTTTCTGCGTTCGCGCGGGAGGGACACCCCCGCCTGCACCCACCCCGACAGCTTGATATAGACCAGTTACATCTGACGTCATCATCAATTGTAAATACGATGCGCGCTCAGCCTCGCAGGCAAAACATTACGAGGTCACAGCTGTCCCAGCAATATCAGTGCGTTTGACACGCGTGTAATCTCAGCATCTATCTGTGGTGGAAGTTTTCGAGAACTTTTTCGTCAGATATTTATCTGTGAATATGGAACGAAATGTGAATATGTTAAAGATTATCTGAAAACAATCGCAGAGAATACGGGACGCTAAAAAACAAAATCTGAGGGAAAATTAACCCGATCATTAAGAGTTAAATTCTACTATGTCGGAGGGATTACAAAAAGATTTTTTTGCCATCGCTGCACTACGGTTACATGTATCTACCTCATCCACCGCCAAGCCCATTCACGCACGAGTCTCTAAAAGCATACCGATCCCTTGATGCTTATAATTCCTTTGGTATCTGGTTATTTGAAGAAGTGGCTTCTTTTACCAAGTTTCCTAACTCCCAGTTTTGTTTCATCCGTGCCCTGGTTCACGCATGCACACGGGGCCAGAAAGAGTGCATTGAAGGATGCCTGTGTGTCTCACAGTCTTGACAGATTCGTACCCGCAAACTCACGTGTGGCCTACAGCTGGGTATACGTACATGACTGTACAGGATGCCTGATTGGAACGTTGTTTACTTCCCATATTAGGCCTATGTGTGTGTGCAAATCGACAGTCTGTTAACTATTTACCAGGCTATTGACCTGGTCCATGAGGGTGATGAGGAGATGATCCCCAACCGCTCTCGATTGCCCTAGCATATCTGGCCTACTATCACCCCGAGGCATATCGGCCCTGTATGCTAGCCTACATAGTATGCTAGGCCTAATAGTCCTAGTAGGCAAGGTTATGCTAGGCCTACATAGATAGTAGGCCAGTTATGCTAGGCCAACGAGGGAGCAATAATCTCCCATTCATCACCCGCTATAAGACCATCAAATATTCGTTTATATACCGAAATACATAGTCTTAGTTCACTGATTGGTCAAACTACATCCCGTGACAGTTATTTTCTATATTTCAGCGTCCCCTAGCCCCCCTACTCCTAGCTAGGCATGGATAGGGGATTGCGACCCAAGGCCAAGACCAGTAAGCTAGCCTAGGCTTGGGGTAATTGAGAACTGAACACGAAAAATAATACCAAAAATGTAAGTAGGAGGGCCTGACTCTCAATCTCTTGTCCTAGAGTGGAAGTTGACGAGAAGGATCCCAGTTCACCAAATCAAAATAATATCAAACAAGTAGGCCTACTGTAAGCTTCCAACTGATGGGCTCCATCGTATAACTCTAAGTCTATCACTCGCTCCTCCAGTGACAGCATTTCGTTGCTCATATCCTTCACATTACCTGCATCCAGCTGAGCGGCATACTTGCCTTTTGTATTTCTACTTTTTTTCTTGTTGTTAACCTTCATCACCCAGAAGCTCACGTCTGCTAACTCTTGGTCATGATTAGATTTAAGAAATAAACACATTGTTTTATAATTCTTCAGCTAGTTGATTTCAAGGTCACAATCATGTAGTGTCCAAGTAGGTTTGATATCAGCGCATTTTGACCACCTTCTATATTTCTGTTGCACTGTTATATGTATTGAACAAAATTTAATTCATGATGATACCTTTACACAACATGTAATAATATGCGAATTAGCTCAAACTTTTTTTCTTTAAGGGAAAATGCAATTTAAAATTCAATTACTTTTTTTGCACCCTGTATAGCACACCGGCCTATTCTAATGTGCCCTAAAAATAACACATTGCCTGAAGGGAATTGTATTGAACAGTTCCATATGAATATATTTTTTTTTTCATTTTCATAATTATCTGGAATAATGCCAGTGTTAAAAAGAAATGTTATGTTTAGGTCTTTGTCGTATCACCCTGTATATTTGTTATTAACACCCTGATATCCATTCAAACTTTGCAGATTTTACAATCCTTATAATATGCTAAGGATTATAAAATGTATAAGTTGTAGAAATTTGGAGCAACACTTTTTGAGCTATAATGAGAAATGGGTAAAAATGCAGTCGATTTTTCACCGCTATTTGCGGCCTTTTGGAGTCCTTCTGATTAGCGCAACCAACGGAACCGCCACTGACTGGCATTGTTGATTATGCAGGGCAGTAATTATAATTAATTATAACATATTATGGTTAAATTTAGAGCGTGTTATGACGAAATAATTAAACCTCAACCGATCTACTATCCCGGTATACAGGGACCGCTAATGTTTTGCCTGCGAGAAGCTACTTCCGGGTCACGTGACCGAATCAGAACGTAAACATTCTGTTCTGACTTCTTGTATGGCGTCAAGGTCAGAAATTACCTTTCAAACACATTAATGACCTTTGACCAAGTGATCTCGAATTTAATACAATATAAACAGATTTTAATGATTTGTAATTGTTCAAGAATGTGTATGTCCACAACCTTATACATAATCAAAATTAACAATTCCACCAATTTTATACTTATATGTCCTCAAGAATGTCCAGTGATGTCCACATGACAGCCGTTGCAGTTCAACGATGATACGTGTATGTCCTCACAGCTAAGACTTCAAAAATGACGGCATGCAAAGTCACGCTTATAAATCCTCACGTAATATTCCATTGGAAACTTCTCAGTCCTGAATATAACTTTTTCCAGCAGTCAAGACGACAATGTTACATAAGTCCCTCGACTACATTAATAATCCAAGTATATCGTCCACATAATCACCAGCGATTTCTATCTGTCCACAATTTGGAAAATCCTATTTTGATTCCAGCACTTTCGGCTTCAAAGACGACATAGAATAATTACAGCCCTCTGCCCATGGAATTGACAGTATAATAAATCCTGGCACGATGTACAGCATAAATCTACCATCATTGTGAGAGAAAGCTAAGCTATAACCTAACCTGTATAGCTATTGCAACTGTCATGACGGCGGACTTAACTCAATTCTTCAATATTATCCTGACTTCACAAGTTCCCAGTCTAAAAATAGACAGTACAACAGCATCATGCATATAAACATAACCTGACTCACATCACTTTTCCATATATATCTATGGGAAATTCCTGATCTTACAATTTTTTGATCTCAAACCATAAACAAGTTTCGTTTACATCCTTGGGGGAATCCCCACTTCCCCTATTGTGGCCATCTTATAAACAGGTGACTTAGCACCAAACTAGGGGTATTCCCCTTTCTCTCTTTCTAGTAACAAATGTACTGTTTTCCCCGTGTAATCTCTTCTCAAATAAAATTGAGAAAATGATATTTTTAAGTTAATCAGAAAATGGAGGCCATATAACACTGTTAACTGGTCTATACGACTTCTAATGACATTTTATGCTTAATTCAAACAAACTTAACCCATCCCTATTTTTACTGTTTTTAAAACTGTTATCACCTACAGCCTGTCCTCATAAAAAAATGATACCCATCAAAAACAGATTTTTTTCAATATTATATCTCAACTTAAAGTGTGCTTTCGTGATTACAGCAACTTCTGTTTTATTCATTGCTAACTGGATATCCTTGAAAAAGCTTATTCACAAAATTTGAGTTTATCCCGATCTTGCCGGTTTTGTGTTATGAGCACTGCTTGTTTCCCACGGTCGCATAGGCCACTGTGCTGGTAATTTCGGTCCGTTTACAGGACGAAAATACAAATGCGACTTTCTTACCACGCGAACCGCAATTTGTCACGTAGATTATGTACACATGTGATTCCATGTTTAACGGTTCAGATGATGTAAAAATCTCAACTTTTTTAAGTAAGTCGGGGGGAAGATCTGTGAATCACGAAATGCCCCTTTAAGTAGTAGTTTGTACAAATCACATTAAAAAGAAGAAAAGACCAGGCTTTCATGTATTTTTTTTGTGTCATTCATTTGGCTTGTTTCAATCACGAAATAACTCCAGTTTACTGCGGGGAACACAAATCAAAGTTTGTGCCACTTCCTGGTTGAGTGAAAATGGTGACAGAATTAGTTGAACATAAGTTATTCACATTTGAACAGATATTAAATTCTTTTAAAGGGATTAAATTCATAAAAACTCTAATAGATACGAAAACAGTTACGGTAATGGTGGAAGTTATGATCAGCAAGTGAATACCATTCGACATACTATTGTCCGCAACCTGGAGGAGATAATTTTTTATTGTCTTGAAAGTCTCCTGAACACAAATTTCTACCACACCTTGATACTTTGCTTCCAATTCAAATTTTTTTATTGACTTCAACATTAGTAATGCACAAAGGATGTGCAATATTTTTAAACCAGTTCTTTGGATTTGGATGGGTTTATTTAGTTTGCATTACATTCCTTCTGGCATTATTTTACCACTCAATTTTGTAAGCATTCAAAGCTCGCCAGTTCATTGACTGCAATAAATTTGTATTATTATTTTTTTATGAAAGAAGAATTTATCATTGAACTGATTATGTTTTGATTATTAAACTTGTGTCGATAAAACCAGCCCTTCCTTTGACTGTTTATGTTCTTTTGTCAAGTTTATCTTTGTTGAGCTTTCAAGACAGCAATGGAACTGTGCTAAACAACTCTGCCCATGCATAAAAGTGGCATACAATTGAATATTGGTGTATCGCAGTAAATGATTTATATCTCTGGATGACAAAAGCAAATAAGTTCAACAACCCCATTGGAAAGCCTGTCCTTTGTTTCTTTAATTATGCCAAGTTAGATGACTTATTTTGAATTTCATATTTACCATTTTTTTTTTTTCTGATTGACCACTTTTTTGACCGGCCTGTATAAGCATTATTTCAAATGGTTCCATTAAATTTGGCATGGGAAACTGTTTTTTGGAATGCGCTTCGCGCGAGGGGACCCCCCTCCCGCACCCACTCCCCGGAAAGCTTGATATACAAATTCTGCATGAACACTTTATGCTTAATTCAAACAAACTTACCCATCAAACTAATTTTACTTTTTAAAACTGTTGACCATACCTATAAGCAACACTATTTCAAATTGTTTCATCCAATTTTGTGCATACTAATAGAAAATTTTTTTGGAAAGCGAACATGCAAGGGTTTCCCGCACCCACCCCCACACAGCTTGATATACAAACTCTGCATAGAACAAATTTTTATGCTTCTAATTCAAACAAAACTTAACCCATCAACTATATTTAACTTTTTAAAACTGTTTGATCATACTATAAAGCTTATTTTCAAATGTTGCCATCAAATTTGCATTGGAACATTTTTTTGGCAAGCGAACATTGCCAGGGTTCCCCGCCGAAAAAAAAGAAACAAAGAGTCCGCATAGAGAAACGACGGGCGGAGAGGAAAGTGCAAAAACAGAGAACAGCGCTTACTGGCAGACGAAGGCGGGGGGGTTAGACGGACGGTTAGGCGAGGGTGGCATGAACTGGCGGACAAACCCCTCCCGCCCCCCACCCCCAGACCAGCTGGATATACAAACTCTCCATGACACTTTATGCTTTATTTCAAACAAAACTTGATCCATCAACTAGATTTTACTTTTTAAACCCGTTAATCATGTCTATAATTTAAAAGTGACCACTTATATAAATTTCAATTGTTTCCTATCAATGCACTGGGGCAAATGTGTTTTTTGGACAAATATTGTCAAGGGTTCGGCGCTTCGCTTCGGAGGGGGAATCCCCTCACCCACCCCCGGACACCACTTGATATCCAACTCTGCATGACCCTTTATGTTTAATTCAAACAAACTTAACCCATCAACTATATTTTACTTTTTAAAACCGTTGATCATACCTTAAACTTATTTCAAATTGTTTCCATCAAAGTGCGTGGGAAATGTGTTTTGGGAAAGTAAAGATTGCAAGGTTCTGCGCTCAACCCCCTCCCTGCAGCACCCCTGCGCAGCTATACTTGCAAGGGCCATGCCATGACTATTTAAGTTGGGAGCATGATCTTGAACTGAAATATTTTGCCCGGGCTGCTCTAAAAAATTGGTGACTAGATTCAAGTAGGGAACATCAATATTTTGCCAGGGTGGGCTGCTCTAAACTGTTGGACTAGAGTCAAGTAGGGGGGGGGGGGGGGGGGGGGGGAACATCTGGGCATCAGAAACTGGTTGTTTGATTATTTTTTAACGATTGCCGAAAAAATAGAAATCCAAGATGGCGTCCAAAATGGCCTCCGATTTGACTAACGAACTGATTTTAGCCGTAACTTTTGATTACAATCTCACTGGAACGCAATTTATGTCATCTTAAGAGATTAAATTTCTACACGCTTATATAAAAAACAAAATTTGTGAGTGAAGATTATTTAGGTTCAAATTTGAGGGAAAATCACATTATTTTGGGCATTTTAAACAAAAAAATGAAATATCGTATATCATTGTTCCTTTGATAGGCCAAACCTAATCATCATTAACCAATTTTTTCTACAAATTTTGACCTAATAACACACTTTCGTCATATCAAATTACGTGTATGTACCTTATTCAGAAGAGTTCTTCTGTAATGCAGGTCATCAATCAGTTTTTTGTATGTTACAGCAGAGAATTGGTTTACTGCGCACGGTTTTGCCTAAAAGTGATCATAATTTTTTGAGCATGCAGAAAACTCATGACCAAATCCCTCACTTGAAAGTACACATTCTACCTGTTAAAAAGTGTTCTAAAAACGTTTGTTGTGACTGTCAGCAGGGAATCAAAACGTGCAATAACTGTAAAAGGGACTCGAAACGGGCAAAAAACTGAAAAAAAGTCGTTTTATAACGACATTATTTACTGAACAGGTTAACAGTGTAGTGTCTTGAAAATACAAGGTCAATGGCGTATTTATATCTGATCAAATTTTAGCACTAATTCCCTTTCAACGTTTGAAGCAAAATCTTAAGAGGTCTTACAGTGTGATATTAAGGTTCTGTACTTAGGCGAATGATATACCTAAGTAATTTTTGTAGCATCCAGTTGGAAGGAATATGGGCAACCCCTTGGTTTGCCATTTTACTTATGAAAGCCTCTGTTTGGAACTTTGGTAAATTCAATGATACAGTGTAGTTCCATTGGTACCATAACATACCTAAGACGTATTAAACATTTGCTCTAATGACATATAACTATAGAAACCTTCAATGCCGGATGATTAACATGATTAACACGTTCGCTAAAATTTTACTGATTTCAAGCCATACAATTGTAAATGTGTATCCCTGAGCACGGCAAAATAAAAGCCTCTTGGAAGGCATGAACTATAAAAGCCATACAACGAATGTTTGACAGCCTATTCTACCCAAATGGAAGGTGTTGGGTTAACCCAGTTTGTGCAGAACTCATGGTCCTACAATTAGAAAGTGTTTTGTCTTAGTGGTTGCAACAACCCTTTTCGCCGTTTTCGGGAGAAAACTATGGTACCATTTGCACGCTGATCCACGAATTATCCTATTTACTTTCTTACACAATGCTCTGTGTAACACCTCCTGTTGTTGGATAAAAATAACCTAAGAGCCAATCTTGTGGATTTACAAGTTTTGTTTGAACCCAATACTTTAAGCTGATATGCAAGCCTGGAATTAGCCCTGTTTTACTTGTAAGACAAACTCATAAAATCAGTATATCGTATCCCTCGTAGATGTTCAGAGAAACCCCAAATTAATCATTCCGTGGGGGGGGGGGGGGTACTGGTGTATTCTGGTCGGGTAACCACTTGAGTTACTAAAAAACGTGAGACCTGGGCACTGGGCATGTCTCAAGACTTGCAATAGGGTATCACATAGAGTATAAAATCGGCAGGGATCTGTAGAATGATGATTTTTGTATGATTACATGCTCAAAACAGAATAAAAAGTCCATAAAAGAGCAACGTTATCCAAATGATGTTAAACTTCATATCAGCGAAAGAAAAAGGAAAGTTTTGAGGTCTTTTATATAAAAAACACATGCTTTTTTTTAATACGTGCCAAAGCTCAGTGGGTTGAAGACGGGAAATGATAGTATGTATGTTCTTAATTTAGAAAAAATCTGAGGAAACGTTTCGAAATGATTGTTGATGGTGATGAAAGTTCAGAACCTAAGGATATTCCTAATGCCTGAAGCGTTTTTATCAAATTTGGAAACATTGAACAATATTAATGATAATGTGACATCGACTACGTCTTTTTTGCAACAACCCCTTCCGGAGCTAATACCGATGTTGGTTAAAATCATATGGTCGATTAACGAATTGGAAGGTTGAAAGCTTCTGGTCAATGCCCAATGATAATCTCTGAGAACTGATGGTTTACCATCGGGGTTTTTATAAATCGTTTTGGAATGAATTAGTGGTGCGCTCGTGAACTATTTTTGATAACGGTATCCTGTCAGCTTCCCAAAGGAGAGGTATTACACTCTTGCCTAAAAAGGATAAATCGTTGATGTATCTGGAAAACTGGAGCCCATCTTATCCTGACTAGATTTTTGTTTTTAAAATAAACTAATTCCAAGTCACTTGCAAACCGTATGGAACTTGTCCTTGACGAGATTACACATCATGATCAAACCGGCTTCTTAAGGGTCGCTATATTGGCGAAATGTTAATTACTTTTCGATATCATAAATTTTACAGATTTGGGAATATTCTGGGTTTTTGCCTTTGTGTAGTTATGTGGAAAGACATTTGAGAAAATTAGTTGGAATTGTTAAATAAATCTCTGGTAACTATTTGGTTTTGCCCGATTTCCAGAGATGATAAATATTTCTATAACGGAGTTGAAGTTGCGTTATAAATAATGGACTGCCTCGCATTTCTTCAAATTTTGTTGAAGCGGTCGTCGTCAAGGTTGCGGTTTTTCGCCTGACTTTAATTTTGATATGTTCAGAACTTTTAAGCAATTCATTCCGTGTATAGAAGAAAATAAAAGGTATAAAGCTTTCTTGTATCAGTGGTATTTAACATATTATATACAATAGTCAGTATGCATATGACACATTATATATTAGACGGTACAAATGACTCTTTACAAAAACCTTGGAAGCCGTTGGATATTTTTCAGTATTTTTCTGGTTTGCATATAAGAAAAGTTACATTTAATAGGGCTAGTCAGTTTAAGGAATTCAAATGTCTTTCTATTGGGCAAAATAACAGATGATTGGTCAACCGATTCCTTTTTTATTCGGTAATAACATATCTTCGCATGCTTATGAACCCTAATGATTGATGTTAACTTCAATAGCGAATTGCTGAATATAAATAAACCCTGCAAATGGTGGAAGATGATGGGTAAGATACATTGGATCAAAACTTTGTGCTGTGGTCTAAACTTGTATATCCTTCTTCAGTAGTTCCAATTTTTAACCCTCCAGCGCAATTTTTAAGGAGGCTTGATATTATTTTCTATACTTTTTTGAGGGGTGTTTCAGATAACATTAAGAGGATGACTATGATCCTACCCTTTTCAGGGGTTTAAGAATGTCCGATTGCGATCATTTTGTAATGTTCTTATTATTCCTATCAGACGGTTTTATGATAAATCCACGATGCTAATTGCAAATTGCTGTTTTCATAAATTCATTCAGACTCTTGGCGATGAGTTGCTATTTAAGTAATTTTCAACACTGAGTTTTTATAGAACATATTAAGAACCATTTTGTAAAAGCATTTGTGAAATGCGTGGGCTACGATTCGTTTTGGAAACCGGATGAGACCATATTCTCATGAGAGTTGTTTTGGTGTAATCTTTTATTAAAAGTGATAATAAGGCATTCTTCTGGAAACACTGGTTTAGATCTGGTAGTGTGTATATAAAATACAATGTCTGAAAATTTTGATTTTTGATGTTTAAAAAGCAGCAGGAGATATTCTGTAGCAATATAAACTGATTCCAATATTACAAACTCATATCTGCCATTCCTAGAGGATGGAAAGAGCATAAGATGCATGTCATGCTGCACCTTGATAATTTTCTGTGTCGACTAATTGTTTGCTATATTGGGGAAAAAGAATAAAATAATTTGCTTAAAAACAAGTGTTCTTGATATTACCGCCACTCCGCCAAACTCCTTTTACTTACCCTGTAAATCCGCGACTGACTCCCAAACTACGAACTTTTCATTCAATTTCTCCACAGAATTATGCACATAATTTATTTTTTGTTTAAATTTGGCGCTAGAGACTATAATGCCTAACTTTTGTGGTGATGATATCGAGCCTCTTGAGCACCTATTTTTTATTGTGGGATCGTCAAATCCTTTTGGATAGAGGTGTTCTCGTGGATAAGAGAAAAAAAACAATTATTACAGTAGGAAAATATCTTTTTGTGTTGTTTTTAAATCCACCAGTCTATGACTACCAGTCGTTATCATCAATGGGAGCTTTTAAATAGGGGGTCAGGATAGCTTTTTACGCATTTGATGCATTAATTGTACGGCTCGGCGCACTTAGCCGATGGATGTCGTATAGATAGGGATAATTGTTTGGCCATTCGGGGATTTTTTTGATTAATGGAAAAGTCCATGGAAAAGTTTTTTATATGTAAACACGGAAGCCCAAGTGATGTGACAGATTTTATATCCAGGTGCCCCAGGAACCGTGCAACTAAGTTGGAGATGGGGCTTTTTAGGTGCGTGTGCCTCAAAAAAGGCTGATAATTGGTCTTTTTTAGTGATCACTTGTACTGCACCGCTATATGTATTCTAAACAGTTATAGTGGTGGATCAATGTGGATGGATTTTTTTGTCAAAAAAATTTCCCCCCCCCCACTTATCCAAGCATGCAGGGAACACAATACAACATTTCTAGTTTGCCTGGACCTTATCAATTTGAAAGGTATTTTTAAGGGTTTTCTGCGCGCTTAGATGGGTTTGTTTTGGGGGATAGATTTTGGTCAGGTTAATCTTAGCCCCTGTGTGCAGGTGTCCCATATATGTATGTCCTGTAAGGATTTTGAATGTAGACCTAACGATATCGTTCACGGGGATTCAGTTTTTATATGTCTGGATGTATTTTTTGAGTTTTGGTTCTTTTTTATGTGTGTGTGAATAAGGCCGTAGCTAAGAAAAAAAAATAATTATTATGACATCACAAAAAGCAAGTTCCACATTTATTGAAATTCATTCATTCATTCACCCCTGCACATGTCATGTAATATCATTTTCAATTATAGCTTTGTTTCAAGGACTTACTCCTGTAGCGATTTTAATATAGGGGATGGGGGGCAACGACCCCCCCTTCGGAAGAGATTAACAACTGCCTAGCTCAACACAGGAATATCACAGGACACTTGATTTGTTTTGTTTACCAATAGATAGCTTGGTCCTCCTCTTTCCATTGATACAAAATGAGTACCATCACGCCTCGCATTACTTCACAATGACGTCATAAATTTCGCATGTCACAAAAGCTGTCAATTTCCCATAGACACACATAGGGGAAAATTCAATTTTCGCCAAAAGAGTTAGGACTATCCGATTGGTTTCATGCGTATTTGGCTCCTATTGTGATGGAAATAATTAGTTGTATACAATTAGAGCATTTTAGCGCTATAGTAAGGTGTTTGAGTCACTAAAATTGCGAAATATACATTTCCACCCTAGATTCAATATCTTCGGACTTTTCCCGTACATATGACGTCATAGTGACCTCATATGGGAATGTTGGTACTTACTGTTGGTACCAATGGACAGAAGAAACTCACAGCTATGTTGATACCAAATTTTAAAGGAATCGGATGTTCAGTCACGAAAATCACAGGGTGGTAACCACTCAGCCTTGAGAGTTATACAAAAAGGTAGAGGAGGGTTAAAAAGCTAAATCTCAAATAACTGCTTTAATGAACTGTATTACGTAATAACTTGCTTTTTGGTATATCGAATACTCCTGATATTTTTATTCCATCTGCTGTATGAATATCTGTCAAATTTGTGGAAAATATGGAATGCATTTGTATAATGGTTTTAACCATATTGAAGAAATATAAATATAAAAAAGTCCTTTTTTTTTCAAAAAACTCGAAAAAACACTTTTTTAACATATGTTTCTACTCTTAGTATCATTAAACTATATCTTAAATTGGTATCATCTTGTAGAAAATTTTATTGGCTTTTAAATGACGTAAACAGCACTATTTTGGAGGTTGCAATCAAAAGTTATACATAAAAATATGCTTTAAGATAAAAAAGCGGCCATTTTGGACGCCATCTTGGATTTTTTTTTTCGCAAGAGGCTTATTTAATCCAACATCACTTTTCATACCCCCCAACATATACATTATGCATGTATGGGGTCAAAAATTTTAGAGCAGAGGCTGTAAGGTCAAACCTTTTTAAAGCAAGATACGGATTGGATGGCTCCTGGACTAATTACCTAACACCCCGGCCCCCAATAATCACGGTCCTAACATACAAAAAACATGACCAAATGAGTCAACCCGCCACCAAAAAAAAAAACACGTCCTCAAGTAGGCAAAAAAAAACAAAATCCAGCCTATGACTTGAAGAAAAAAAAACCTGCCTCCAAAAGCCAACAAAAAAAAAACAAACTTGCCATCACCCCAAACTCCCAACCCCCCCCCCCCCCCCCCCTTGAAGTTAATGGTGCGTCCCTAAATACCACTGGGTGAACGACCATTCTAGTACAGGCGCATTTTGAGTTCGTCTCCCACTAATTTTTTTTGGGAGGTGTCCAAAATTATTTTGTTTCTAAATTGCTCGTTTTTGTGTGTTTTGTAAGTTAATGTTTGATGTCCGACCACATGCCCTGTGATAATTTTATACCATTCTCCTTTCATACTTTTAAAAACCGTTTTCATTCGATAGTTCTCACACTCAACTGATACCCTTATGATGCAGCCATTTCCAGCCAACAAGTTTATCCCTTGTCAATACTTCACCAATGAGAAATATCGATACACATAAACCAACTCAACAACTGGGATCTTCCCATATTTCCACCTAATCTCAAAGCCTTAATAATAAATCCGATTATCTTGTTAACTACTTGTCCGTCCTACATAATAGTGTGGGTTGGTATTTCAATGGAAACGTGTTCCCGTGGATTTTGGTGCTAAAGTTGATTTTCTTGCTGTTTTTCATTCAATAGGGACCTGACAGTCAGAAAATGATGGGGTGCAAAATTGTTCACGGCTTCCCCTTCCTCAAGGGTGGAAATGTTACTACAGGGAAAAATTTAAAATCGATTCAAATTGTGTTTTAATGTACATTACCATGTTTCGACCTTTCTCCTTATAAGATTAAAAATATATATTTTTGCATAGGTTCCGACCTTAGTTAAAGCGCTATAGCCCCATAATGGTTTCAAGGTCATCCTGGGGTAAAATTTACCCAATGCTCAGATTTTGATGAAACTGGTGATAAATTGTTTCATTGTCTCTACAGGTTCAGAAAATGTATAGTTTTTGTGTGTGACATTTGGTTGCTAATTACATAGCAAAAATGTCGCAGGGTCTACATGGCCTATGGGGGTCACCAGAACTTTCCCTGGATGTCGCTATGGTGATAACAAAAATCAATTAAAATGCATTTTCAGTGTGACAAAAGGAATCATTTGACACCACTTTCAACAACCTCGGAGCATTTACCCCCAGATTGACCTTGAACCATACGGTTCTATACGCTTTACTCAAGTTTGTAACCTAGTCAAATATATATTTTTTGTAACCCTTAGGAGGAGACAACGCGTTATGTGTACATAAAACACAATTTGACTCGATTTCCAAATTTTTCACCTGTACACCATTTCCCCCTTGAGGAAGGGGGCAGCATCCGAAAATTTGGCAACCCGTCATTTTCTGACAGTTTTAGGTCCATTGAACCCAACAGCAACCAAATCAATTTTAGCATGAAAATCCTACGGGAATACACCCAACCCACACATAATCGTTTTGACATGGATTTTCTGAAACTTGGTTTTCATCTGATATCGATGGCCAACATAGTCCATCTAGAAGGACCCTCGTTTTCCCACTGACAGAGCCACCGATCGCGTAGCCGCTCGCGCTCGGTGGCCTAGTCACAGTTGGGGATGGACACAGGGAGGAACGGGGTCCTTCTGGATGCCTATCCAACATCGTTTTACTCTTGGCCTACTCATCCGAGTTTTGTAATCGTGATGGTCGCCGAGGTGGTGGAGTATCTCTTTTCATCAAATCAGATATAAACTATGTCAATCGTCCTGATTTAGTAATTGACTGTGTTGATTGTTATTCCCTCTTCGTAGAAATTTCACATAACTCCATTAAAACTGCATAGGGACGTTTATAAACCAGAATGTTGTTTTCACTGATTTCCTAACCCAGCTTGAACAGGCTTAAGATAAATCTCAAGTGATAAGAAAATCATGCATATCATGGTGGGCGACTTTATCTTGATTTAGTAACCCATGACACTTTTAAAAGTCACGTTTTTATAAACATGTTCTACTCACAAGACTTTGTTCCTTCCATCGATCGACCAACACGTGTTGGCGCGACAGGAGCACGGGCATATTACTGCAACATTGATCGACAATATATTTACTACTAACCTATTTTGGCTCATAATACTTAAGGAGTAATGATCACAGACGAACTTTCAGATCAACTTCCCTATTTTTGTAAACACAACATAATTTCAAACATAAACTCACATATTCCACACCATTATTTAGAACATCGCGGCTTTTAAACCCAACATATTAGGACCTTAAACATGCGCTGTCACTCACTGATTGGCAACTTATTCTCAATACACCTGCCCAGAGTAGGCCTATAGTCAATAAGATCTAAACAAATTCCAAAACGAAAATACCTGAAAAACTATGGGTCACTGCAGCTCTAATCAAATCACTTAAACTAAAAGGAATAAACCCCTTTACAAACATCGAACTAAGCTCTGATAAAAACTTAAATATAACAAAATAACCGTAATAGTCTTAACCTCTTGCCTCCGTCTAGTAAAAAAATCAGACATCACTACTAAAATTACAACAATATTTTTTTTATCTTTTTTGAGGAAAATGTAAAAACTTTAAATAATTTGCTAGGTCGTAATTAAAAACCTGAACTTCCTGCTTTTTTTGCTTATACAAATGGTAGAACGGGTGGTCTCGATAACAAAAGTATTGCTGAAGGCTTCAAGAACTTTTTCGCAAACATTGGCACTACACTTGCCAACAAACCATCTAATACTAAACCTAATTATAGGACACAGAACTACAATTCAAGTATTTTTTATATATATCCGACTTCTCCTGAAGAATTAGACATACTTCTAAACTAAAAATCGTGACGTGGGATTGACGATATAAGCAATAATCTTCTAAAGCAATTAAAATCCCGTCAATTTTCGACGGTTTCTCCCCCCCCCCCGTATTTTTAACTTGTCTTAACGACTGGTGTTGTGCCCTCCCCTACTCAAACAAAGCAAATTTCGCCAATATTCAAAGCTGGTAATAAACATGATTTAGGAAAACTATCGACCTTTCTCAATTCTCCCGTCAATTTCAAAAAACTCTTTGGAAAATGTGTTTTACCACGTATTTTTAACTCTATAAATCATCACAATAATTCTCAAATCTCCCCAATTTTGGATTTAGGCCCAAACGATCGACAAATTGGCATAAACGACGGTCTTATGTAAAATAGCTACATCTTGGACAAAAGTGTTTGAGCAACCCTTTTTCCTTCCGTACAGTACAATCGTCCCCCTCTCCCCCGGAACAAAGTGTAAATCTGAAATTGTTGTTACAGTGGCGCCTAAACAGTACGCCAACATTGATCGGGTGGGAAGGGATGTTTGTTAGGTGATTAGCAAAGGCTTTAAGCTATACCATAAAAAGTTCAATTTCGTACCTTCAAAAATGGGCCGCAATATTTCCATATAAAGAGCTGATTTCCACAAGGTGTGCCATACTATTTTTGACAAGATTGTGTGTGCGCGAAGTCTAAAAAAATCGTGATAAATTCCGTTTTTTTTTTTGGCCATACAAGAAAACCGAATAAAGATATCACACCAAACTGCACAAATACATACACACAAAAAAGCTACTTTGGATATCCGTATTTAAAATGTATATTCTTGTTCGGCTTAGGTACAGGTCCAAATAATCAATTAATTAATATGCATTTTGGGCCTATATGAGCGATATGAGCACTGAAATGGACTTTTTAATAACATAAATCAAAGCTATACTTTGTGCATGATCTTCTTTACAATAATCTAAGTAAAATAAAAGCACACTACACAAAACAAAAAAACACGCAATGAGTGGGGCTCGAACTCACGACACACAACGGTTTCATTAGATTATGAGACCCGACTCATTACCGGCAAGCCCACTCAGCTTAACTGTATCCGTTACGTGACTTCTTAACATAGTGCTAAATATTTTTGTCGAAAGCAGTAATCTTTATTTTGTTGGTTAAGGTGTATAAAACTTTTTATAATTGCGTAGATTACAAACAACGATATCATACTATTGTGGCAAGTTTCACAGTCGAAATAGTGCTCTAAATCAGAAACGCACGATAGGCCAATTATATTAGTTAAGCATAAGTGGTAACAATTGGGCCATTTTGTTATAACAGTCAATCAATTTTGCCAAGAGGAGAGAAGTAAAATTGGAAAACAATTGGTATGGAACCACCCGCACAGGTCCAGTTCAAGGTCACCTAGAGGTCACAAAAGGTGTCAAATGAGGCAAAATACATTAAAAAGATGCAGACTAGGTTCTAACATTAGCCACAATAGCAGAAAGAGACAATTAAACTTGAAAATAATGTTATGTATATAAAGGGGTTCAACAAATATAAAGGTGTTATAAATAAAAGGGTTTTAAATTAGGCCTACTGTCGGCAATGATACAAGTTGGAACGAATATGACAATCAAAGACAGTTATGAAGAGGAAGGTGGTGGTCCTCAGAGAATTACATTATAATGGCAAATTTAAGTAACAACACAATTGGGTGAGATACAGTCTAGGTCAAGGGTCATATCATGGTAATGTAATGTCATGTTTTCTACCCGTATTTCCCTTGAATGCTATGTGGAATCTTTATAATCGCTCACTAGTCCCATCCTGCTGATGCGTATACTGACTGGACTGATTAACTCAGTCAAAAAGGAATCCTGATCAAGGATAGTTGCTAGGGTGTACAGCGTTTGAACTTTAAGACCTCTATGTGACCTTTGACCCTGTTATGGCACATTTCTTTGCCAAATATTTTAACTTTATGTCAAAATGAAATCTTCATGTATTCTTGTGAGACACGGCTTATTATATTCGACGAAAAAAAAACATTTACTCAAAACCAATGAGTTGTAAACTCGTAAGGGACACAATTGAATTCTTAAACATGTTTTATGTGCCTGATAAAGGAATTGAATACACTGGTTTACAAAATTTGTCTACACATTCCACATGTTTGGCTCTATTAAAGCACTTTCAAACAGGTGTCTGTCGCGAATGGGCGCACTTCATTTCTTCATCTGACGGTTTATCTTATGAAACAATACAAGGTTATGGGAGTCAGAGTGCCATATACACACTCTTAAAAATGCATTCGTTACTTTGACTAGGTGTCGAGTCAAATAGCGATTATACTGTTTTATAGTAAAAATTTGATGAAAAACCGGGAAAGTGATCAGTGCTTAGCAAATATAATTTAGCCTTTCTGGTCTATTTCTGATTTCGTCAATTGACTAATAACAGTGTAAGATATTTGACGAGGCATTTTTAAAAGGTGCAAGGAGTGGTATACGGAGAAATCCTTTCGGAAGAGAAAGATCGTAACACTTGATGTATGAACCCGCACCAGGGTGCTTAACACCAACCTTACACTAACAGTTTTCGGCTTAGTCACTAAGAGAAGTGGGAAATTGGGGAGGATAATTTCCCGAAGGATCACATTGGTGTTTAAAAGTGCTTTAAAAATTACTCCCACAACACAAAAAGTCAAAATCACATAATACTTGTTCCGCTCTGGAAATTGTATCACTTTCGATGAAAGGTTGTATCTGCTCATTGTCGTCCTGAGATTCAGTCTTAAATCCATTTATTTATCAGACCGAGGCAAAATACTGTGTTTAATGGTTTTAAAGTGGCATGGGCACATTTTCACAAAATATGAAATTTCTTCAATTGTCTCGCAAATGATAGTCTAGGCTTGGAAGAAAAAGATATATTTCACATAAAACTAACCTACCCCAAAACAGATAGGGACATTGATGAGGATTAAAGACCATTCAGGTAATTTGTAGGCCCATTTTTAAGTTTTGTCCATAAAATCAAAATGGTTAATTACTGAATATTTTTGACGCGTAATCACAGAATTAAAACACAAAGGTTAGAGGACCGGTCCACCAGTTACTAGCGTGAGAAAACATGCATACGGCATGGGTGTTCTTGTGTAAATCGCCATTTTGTCGTCTGCTGAATTTCGCGTTCGCCGGCGACGCTAAATTACAGGAAAAATCGTTTCCGTGTACTTAAGGAAGCTTGATTTTGTCTTAATTATTTCGGGTGAGGGCTTTGGTTATAAAATAGCTTTACACCCATGCAAAAAATCGATTTGGAAAAAGCTTGAGGGCACTCTATTTTCAAATGTGCCAGTGCTCTTTTAACCATTAAGACTGGTGCAAGTAAAAAGAATAGGAAGTTGCAAAAAGGCATGATCACCAGTGCGATTCATGGGGGGGGGGGGGGGAGGCAAAGTTGGCGCTTGCCCCCCCGGGTGGCCAAGGGGTGCCGCCAAAAAGAAGGGGGAAAGAGAAAAAAGAAGGAAAAGGAGAGAAAAGGGAAAGGAAACAGGGGGAAGAAGGAAAGGAGAAGATAGGAAGGAAAGGGGGAAGAAGGAAAGGAAAGGGGAAGGATAATGAAAGAAAATTAGAGATGGAATGGGGAGGGAAGGAAAAGAAAAAGTTAAAATGAAAAGGGGGACGGGGACATAAATGGGAAAAGAGATAGAAAACACTTAGAGGTGAAAAGGAAGAATCTGTAGGGGAAAGCTAAGAAGAGATAAGAATTAGGGCGAAAATGTGCAGCAAAATGAGAAAAGAGAACGTTATTAAATAGTAAAGGGGCGCCAAACAGGACAATAAGAAAAAGCAAAATAATAGCCAGAAAATGAAGGGGAGGTGAAAAAATTGGAAAGAAAAAGTGAAACTATTAAGACAAACAAAAAAGTCGCAAAAATGAGAAGAGAAAGAAAAGAAAACGGATAAAAGAAAGGGGCCCAAAAAGGAACAAAAGGGTGAGAACCAGTTTGAGGCCCTTAAAGGGCGCTAAAATAGCAAAGAAGTGGAGATCGAAAAATAATAAGGGGCGTCAAAACTGAAAAAGGGGTTGAAAATAAGTAAGGAAACGGACGGCAAGAATAGCAAGGGACATGGAGTTTAAAGCGGAATAATAAGGGGCGTCAAACCAGAAAACAAAAGGAAAAGGGCTGTAAAATAAGGAAGGGGAGTGAAAAACCGTCTGTGAATTGAATAAAGCTAGGAAATTGAACTAAAAACTTATTTTAATTACATGCAGGGGCATTCACAGTGATTTCAATGGGGGTGGGGGTGGGTTGCCGACAAAACTGGCCCTTGCCGACACAATTTCAAAGGTCTCATCTGAATGAAATTGAGGGTGTAGTTAAAACACAAGGGCATCATAAGAGGAGGAAACTATCATTTGCTAGATAACTGGTTATATACTCCATATATTGCTTTGCTTCAATGATTGTAAGTTCTTAAAACCACTGTCATCCTAGTAGGACTTCCATGCAATGAAAAACAAAAGCATTTGGGTCTTACCCAGGATGAAAGGTCTTAAGGACAGAAAAGATGGTAGTTTTCATTCATCTCAGTAATGGTACAGGAATCCAGAAGAAAAAAGACCCCATCCACATGTTAACTACGTAAGAAATTTATACTTCTAGGCCAACTAAATGTTGGAAATGGGATTTGTTGTACAGGAGTAATTTTAATATAATTATATGTCAGTATCTTATACACACAATATATCAACTCAGGTTACCAAATTGGGTATTTAAAGGGCAGAAAAAGAGTATTATAAACAGAAAGGTAAATGACCTAAGATGGAACCCAACTGCTGTTTGACCTTGAAGATAATTGACGGTGACGTGGTTCCATATATTAAAATATCAGTATTTATTTTAAACATTCTGCCAAGTTTTCTGCGTTATAAAGAAGTTCACAATTCTTACAATATAGGTCACTATTGCTAACTATATATAAAAATAAGGTTAGTACTCCCTATTCTTTTATATGTTGGCAGATCGAGAAAGCGGTCTTTGAATTACCACAATTAATACCGTTGATTATCGCTTTTAGTCTCAGTGATGAACGCGAAATGTGTTCTGATTGCAATCTTCAGATTAAATAGGGCGATTTGAACAAACAGGAGTAGACTAGCGTACTACGGCGTTGCATTGGAATAAGATCTCCCACTCCCCTCACCTCCCTCGACTTCACTCCTCATCGTCTCCATCCTTCGCCTCCTCCTCAACTTTCCTTCTGCTCCTTTCTCCTTCCCCATCAATCATGAAGCGGTATATGTAATGTAATTTTTTTCATTTTGATTTTCACTGACATTATGGTTTTGAAATAATGCAACTTGAATTTTGAGTGTTATTTATTTCCCAGGCTAATAAATTTTATAATAGAAATGCTTGACTATAGAGATTCTTGAGCTTATTTTGGGGACATTGACTACGTTGTGAATCTAAATTTTGTATTGTAACTGTAGTCACAGGTTAGACATGTTACTCCGAATAGGAATAAACCATAATTATTACGTCGTCTCTTAACATCCAAGCCAGACCACACGCGACGCTCTCTACAACGACACATGCACGCGATTATTTGAAGAAGTATAATACCATTTCGAGCTTCAGCATGGAAGGCGCTTTTTTTTTTTCACCATTTAAAATAGCAGGTGTGAGCTTATTCTATGAAGAGAGAGCCTTCGATGTTTGTATGTTAATGGATTTTAGTCCACTGACTCCGTTGATCATTATGGTTTTGAATTTTCTTTCTACACATTCATTCCACCCATACGGAATACTACAAATTTACTTTGGTTGACTTACTTGTTGACTTTAAAACACGTGAATTACATACTTTTAATGCATAATAGGTCAAAAGGTTTTAAGATAGCTTTTTAGCATTTAAAGTGACCTGTCGCCAAATTGTAAAAGGCTTTATGCAAATATACAGTCGGTTTGTAAGATATCACATTTTACACCGTCCTTGAAAATTACATGTAAATCCAATGGAGCGTTCTAACGTTACAGACCTTTCAAGTAACCAACCCGGCACCTTTTTCCACGCCAACAAAGACAATGGGACAAAAGTGTTGGCACACTTTTATTACCGTACAGTAAAATCGTCCCCATCTCCCCCGGAACAAAGTTAAAATCTGACTTGTGTTACATTGCGCCTAACAGTACTAAACATTGATCGGGGGGAAGGGGGAGGTTTAGGGATTGCAAAGGCTTAAGCGTGGATACCAAAAACGTCAATTTCGTACCTCAAACAAGGGCCGAATTATGTCAATATAAAAGAGCTGGGCTTTCCACACGGTGTGCCAACTACTTTGGACAAAGATTGTTAGCTAACCTTGAAAAGAAACTTCACTGTGGTAGCTAAACGGACCTTAGCAGGCCTTCGTACCATCAATCACGATATACTTCTCACTAAATTATCTGAATATGGTATCAGGGTTCTGCTAATGACTGGCTACGGAGTTACCTCTCTGGTAGGCAGCAACGTGCACTATTTATATACTCTTTCAACTCCATGTTAATGTCACATGTGGAGTTTCCACAAGGCTCGATCCTGGGGCCGGATTAATTTTGTATATAAATGACCTCCCTTTATGCACTAATATACCTTATTTGTGTTTGTTGCTGAGAGTGATGAACCAACATTTTTTTCTCCACCACTACCCGAAAATAGTTAGAGATACAATTTAACACCGAGGCGTTGCAAATATCAAACTGGGTCAAATTAAATAAACTTTAGCTGAATATTAAAAAAAAAACTTAATTTTAAAAAAAACGGTAAAAAACCAATATAAACGAAACATTAAAAATCGATGGGACCGGAATTGAGACAAGGTGACACGCTAAATTTTTAGGTGTTCTCATTGATTTAATAAACGGCCCTCACATACACACCCATATTCCTTAAAATATTCAAAAACGCAATGGTGTTTATCCGCCAAAGTTCGTCCCTTTTCCACCCACAAGAATCCTACACTATTTAACATGCGTGAGCCGGCATGATATATGCTTATTTCTCGCTTTCTTTCTTCTTAACACAGCCGATTGCAAATCGGCTGTGTTCTGTTTTACTAGAGTTGTTCTTCTCTTTCTGTCAATGTGCTTATAGTCGTAGTGGCTGACAATAGTGAACCAGGTTTGCACAAATGCGTCAGCGAACCATCAACTGCAATATGATTGACCCCCATCTGACCTGTGACAGCGGCAAAGGGTTCAAATAGGTCATTTAATTCGCAAAATATCTTCTTTTACAGGATTATGCCGATATCAACTAAAACTTGTTCAGAGGAACCACCGAACCATGCAGTGGGCGGGCAGGGGGGCGGGGGGGGGGGCAGCTGCCCCACCACCCTGTGGGGAATCTTGCACCACCTGAACATTAGTATAGTATATGCCTATGAAATCACTAACATCATTTTCTATATGCTTGCCCCAGAAAATATGTGTGCCCCCCTTGCCCCCCTGAAAAAAAAGCGGGCTACGCCACTGGACCATGCTTCATATAGGGTGTTAAGATCGTCGTAATAAATGTCATTAAGGGGGTTATTTTCGGTCTGACCCACAAATAGGCCATTTAAGTGGCAAAATTATCTTATTCCACAGGATCATGCCGATATAAACTAACTTGTTCCGAGGAACCACTGACCCAGGCTACAATAGGGTGTTCAGAGATAAGGAATCAAAGGTCATAAGGGGTCACTTCGGTCAAAACCAAGAAAGATTTAAAAAACTTTCAAAATTTTTATCTCAAAATGGAAAACATAGCCGAGTGACAAACTTAGATAGGAAGTATGTTAGCCAATGTGTGGCAAGGTATTTAATTTTGGGGTACAAGGTAATTTAAGGTCATTTCCGGTTTAGAGCTTTAAAACTTTAAGAATTTTTATCTCCAGAACTAAGCATAGAATTTTTTATTGCAACGCAACAATGCTTTTGCGCTGTCCATCAGTTTTTTTATATCGGGGTCAAAGGGTCATTAAGGGGGCAAATGGTCAATTGTGCCCAAAAATTGACTAAAAATGAGACTAAATGGACTATATCTCAGCATATGAGACAGATATAAGCCCGTTAAAGGAGCTTACAGATCCTTCACTCCAAAATTGTTTTGCTTACATGGGGTCAAAAGCGTCATGGGTCATAATTACAACGGCTTGGTACCAGGGGCCTATGGGCCAACAAACCTCTTAGTTCTTTTTCTTTCTTTCTTTCTTCTTTCTTGCTTTGTACCGGGTGTAAAATGCTACTAGTGCCAGACGCTTGCTCAGATTGTGACGAGAATTGGCAACAAGGGAACCCGACCCAGTTCATATAGGTGTTCACAGTTTTCCCATAGGGTCACGTAGGGTCAATAGCGGTCATTGTCGTGCACACCCTTTTCCCTACTTCTCCACAGTTCGCATGTGCTAACGATGCCATTCGGTCACAAGGTTTGCCAGAGGCCTGGCCAAGGCTTGTTCACAGATTTGGAATCCAAAGTCATTTAGGGGCCCAAAAGGGGCAGTCCCTCTAATCCTCTTAATATTCAAACTGCTACTAGTGTTACACAGTTAAACGTGATCTGACCAGACTTTTCAGATTTTAGGAAAACCAGACTTCAAGTGCCACACAGGGGTTGAACCGATTGTGGGTCATAAGGGGTCCCACAGGGGTCATTAGAGGGCAGTCGCTCTTACCCTCTTTCTGCCACAAATCCAATTGCTCTAATCACTAGAATTGGTCAAAGAACTGCTGACCAAGACCCGATGATGGTTTTTACAGAGTGGGGTCAAGGTCAAGTAGGGGGTAATAAGGTCAAGTACGATCTTGCCCTTGCTTTGGGCTGTTTTGCCAAAATCAATTGCTATAAATAAAAAAAAAAAAATTCACTAGAATTGGTAAGAAAAACCGCTGACGCAAGCCCTCATTTGGGTGCTTACAGATTGGGGTCAAAGGTCAAAACAGGGTCAGGACAGGTAACATCATTAGAACCCTATTGTTGTTGTTTCTGCCACAAATCAATTGCTATGTCTCGACTTGGTTCAGAAGAAACCACGACCCAAGGCCCACCTGGTGTGTTCACCGATGTGGGCCAAGGTCATGTGGGTCGTTCAAAAGGGCATTCGTTGAAAATATTGAAAGACCTCACCAGATATCAATTGCTATTATCACATCGGACTGGTAATCGGAAGTTGACCCAACCTTATAATGATACATAGGACACTGCAAAGTGCAAATAGTCACCGCATGATATCTCGTGCGTTCTAAAGCGCAATAGATGCCTAGTTTGCAACTCCTTGTATGACCATATTTCTCTTACGGTGCATGATCTGGGCTGACCCTAACAATTCTAAGCTCGATTGTCGGCTGTTCTTGCTCAAAAATGAGTTCTCAGTCATGTACCAACTAACGCCCCTCTTGCTAGCAACCACTGACCCTCTATTTCTACTCTAAACGACCTAAAAATACATGATATTGTATAAATTCCAGCTTGTTATCTTTCCTGTATCCGCATCATAACAACCTTTTGCCAAAAACAACCATCTTGATGAAACATTCTTTAATAACGGCCTCCCTGTCATGATTATGAAACAAGAAGTTAACACCCAATTCTTAAACTACTAATACCGTGCTTGCTGGTAACGTCTGCATCACCAGGCCCAGTACTTGGACTTATTCCTACTATCAAACGTCCTCCTCCATGCATTTTATTTAAAGCAATGGAGAAGATTTTATGGCCCGTTATTCCGCTGATTCTGAATATATCCATTTTTGCACTAGTCGCGTTCATTTATGGTGGTCGGATCACATGTCTCTTCTCTCTCCTGTTTCGTCTTATATCTGTTTTGTCCTGTCTGGTCGTCTGTTCGCGTTTTTTTTAATTCCTTGCACACATCTTTGTCTGTTATGTTTTTGGCTCTTGTTTGTATCTTATTATGTCAACCTAATGTCACTACAACCCCGCATGAGGGCACGTGTGGGTGGCAGTGCTCAGCGGCCGCCTCATAAGCAATAATGTTTATGAGTTCGAGCCCCGCTTTCGCCAATGTGTTGTGCACTTGGGCAAGGCACTTACCCTCTCTTGCCTCTCTCCATCCCACACAGGAGTAAATGGGTACCAGCATATGCTGGGAATGCAAAACAGAACTCACTGGTGCTGAAGGAGTGCGAACCCCCACAGCAAACATTATATGAGGGAATCTGGCCCAAAAGCAATGACAATAGAGACGGGCACTCCGCCTGCGGGCCGCACCATTTGCATTTTACCATAGACATAAGATAGAGACCGCTATCCCAGTCACTCGCTTGGCACTGGATTGTCTTGCGGTAGGTCACCATAACAACAACTGGGGATTGGGAGCAAGAGTTTCTATAATGATGTGACCTATGACGTCACTTGTTGGCATTCAGGACGGCCTCTGTTGTTTTCTGGCAGGCAAATATTACATTAGTTTTCTGTGACCAGAACCACTAAAATCTGTTTACTTACTTGCAGAATCTTTTCCTGATCTAAATTGGTCAAAATGTCAGCTGGTATGCATAGCGTATTATCCTTGATAAGAAAGTTAGTATTATTTCATTCGAAACAAAATTACGCAAAAAACCAGAATTTTCCCATGCAATTATTATGTCTTTTGCCTGGCCAGTTTCTCTCTTACACCAACAGGGGTCGCCATAAACATAAACAAATGTCCCCATGCATCTATACGCACTATTTCGCACCACCTCCTCGCGCAGTGTAACGTGCACACTTTTCGCTCCGTATACAAGGCGTATTACTACGGATCTTACTCACATGCTTGGCCTAGTTCGGGGCCACAGTTTTCATTGACGATGACGTGACTTGTGTTTTTATAATCATTTGTTTTTTAATATTGTTAAATTTGTTATTGTAAATGTGTCTCCTCCCCCCACCCCATTCCACCAAAAGGTGAAAAAAGTCCAACCTTTTTTGCTGAATATTTGTGATAAAAGGTTCCAACAGTTAGAGAAAATGTGACAAGAAGTACAACTTGTTGTGGTTAATGTATAAGAGTCATAATTGAGTATAGGCCTATGGTCGATTTTTCATGAAAAAGGTGTTAGGCCTATTTCCAGAAATTTTGTGCTTTAATAATTCTTTTCACCAATGCTCTATTGGAACAGAAACACGGTCTATTTTGATAGGGCCGTTGAGCTGCAAAAATTCATGGATGTCCGAAACACCACATCCAAATTATAAAAAAAAATTGAAAAATCCTTAGCCGCTTAATTCTTCCGATCTCATGTGTCTTGTTGCGAACTGCGTAGAAATTAGTTATGTTTTCCTGTAATTCTCCTTTTAATTTTTATATTTTTGAAGACTAATACTAATTCCGTGAAAACCTTGTTTATTACGTTCTCCTTCACAAAGGCAGTTCCTAAGTTTGGTAAAACTTCTCCTAAGATATTGTTGTTGCATTTAATTTCAAGGTAACATAATGCATGCCAGTTGGAAATAGTGTTTGCTTCAGCTCACAATGACCATTAAAATCTAAGAAATGTTGAACTTTGTAAAAAATGCGACCTTTTTAAGGAAGTGTATTAACTGATTATCCACATTTTCTCATCAACCAACAAGCTATTTAAATATTGATCAAAAGTGGCTAGATATTATTTTCCGACCACAAAAATTGATATAACTTGTCACACCTTAGTTATAGTAGATTCATCCAAAAGCGATCTCCAAACATGTGACCAGATCGTTCCACTGGCCAAGACAGGATGTTCTCAGTCGAACGGAAATTAATGGAGCTAGTAAGTCTATGGAGCTCACCCAAAACAGGAAAGCAGATTACATTTCCTCCTTTACGTTTCAATTTTCACATTGCGAATCACGGTTGTTATTTAGCATTCTATCATGGACTAATACCACGATACTCGTCTGTACCGCCAATCTCAATAACCATGATAACTCGCGGAAATAAGAACGATTAGATAGCTGCTGTGTGGATCCAACCGAGCATGGGCACATTGATGGGAACATATGTATAGATGTATCAAATAACTTAACTGTCCAGAGCAGCTATCGACTTTAATAACGATAGAATATTGTACAAATCATCATTTTGGGTCCGATCACCCCCCCATTCCCAGCATAAAAGATCAGTTTTTCGATGAATCTACTTTAAGGTCCATGGACATGGTTTAAACATACCTGTAATACCACCAAAAAATTGCTTTATTCATTCACATAAATGTATTGGTATCACTGTAAAATCTGCATGAAGCAGTAATTGAAAAACCGTAGATTTTGGATAAAAATTGGGCATAATACATGGTTTTCAGACAAGCTTTCAAGGAAATTCCAAAACGAAAGTGCTTATCGCTCGGCAGCGTGACCCCTGAATGACGTCAGAGTAGCAAATACGCGTCCTGGTCGTCACGCCGTGAACCCCATAAAATAACGACGCTCTCGCCGCGCGTGGCCAGGTTTTCTTGCATGTATAACGTACACGTTGACTCTCGCGTATGGGTGGTATGTGTTGTATGGGCATAATTTTTCTTGATTTGGTGCCTTAACATTACGATAAGAAACGCTTTCTTGTTTTGACGGCCTGTTTTTTCCTCGGCGTCGTCAAGCAATGTTCATGAAGTACGCATGGTGTCCGATGTCCTATTGGTCCTGCTTGTTTGCACGGCACTGTGCAACGTGTGACGATGTGTGCGGTTGGCCCACGTGTGAGCTTTGGTTTACAAGCTTGCTACTCTGACGTCAATAACGGGGACGAACATCCCAACTCCAGCATCTTTAGACGCGTTCGCGACAAACAGCAGAAGGGCCTGTCCGTGGGGTATTTTTGTCTTGAAATTTAACATTTCCGATGTTTACTTTTCAAAAATCTGTTGTTGCGATGTGATCAGGATTCTGTTGAGGTACTAATGTAAGAAATTAAGAAAATGTCTACTCCAGCCTTTTCCATGAACCTTTACTGGGAGATGTGAAAAATGGTCAAAATGTTTTACTACTTATTGTGTATTAACTTATCGTTTTATTAGTTGAATGCGGTTAGTTTGACATCAACTATAATTAGGGCTAAAGATGATATGGTGTCAATAAATGTTATCTTTAGAATAAAAATTCGTAAGGTATCTTAATATTTGTTTATTGTAAAGTCTAATGTTCAGGCAGAAAATCAATACTCACGGATAACGTAATAAACCTAACCAAATTGGAGCATATTCTTGCTTTCCATTAGCTACTCAAGACTTAACTTCGTACAAATAAAGAGGTTCCCAACAACCTCTCTGATAATGTCATCAGTTGGCATATTTTTGGTGATTGAAAATTTTGATAACGTAATAAACCCTATTCTTTTGCTGTACAAATGTTTGTGTGCATACGTGCAAAACGTATAGGGTTGTTGGCAATATTATTTTTTCCCGTAATAGGTATTGATAATAATGTGTAAAACATAAACATACAATTTTGAGATAATTTTTTTTGGGTGTGTCTTACCTCCAAAATGCCACCGTTTCATGAAAATCGACCGTATTTATTTTTCTAAATCTAAAAATCGCCTCCAAATGGCCCTCATAGGCCTATTCTTAAATTTTGACTAGGAAACCTGAACTTCGTTAGGAAGATTTGGTTTGTCTTGCTTATAAATAAAACATAGGCTTTTAAGAAGGATATAAAGAACGAACCATCTTCATCCTTGTTTTTATATAAAAACATGTTCAATGACTGTCATATACAAAAACTGTTCAATGTTTCAGTTTGTGTATAAAGAAGGACTCATCTTCACCCTTTTTACAAAAATTGAGTTTCGTAATTTCTCGTTGTATCCTTAAAGAACGATCCATCTCATTAACTTAATAATTTTATGAAGCCACTATCAGCGATTTCTTCAAATGTAAACAAATCGCGCCCCTTGTTTTCATCAAAATCTATTTTTTTAAACACCGTGTGTATTGGAAATTGTTCTGGTAAAGACCTCTGCAAGTGGCAAAAAGCGTAACACGCCCTAGTGTCAAGAAGGATGAGGTTCTAATGAATGTTTACTAATAAATGGTATTCGGCTTTTTTTAGGTCTAGAAACAGTCGAAAATGCATGGCATCTTCAAGACCGCTTTAGAATGCTTAAGTGTCTGTTGTTTCACAAAGCAAAGGAATATAAAGTTGTTGATATAACCTAACACTAGAAAAGAGACAAAATGGGCATTTTGAATTTGGAAAAAAATGACTGATTGGGGGCTTTAATTCTGGTTTGACTGGAAAGAAGGACATCTTTGAAGAATGACTACCAATGCGACAACACAAAGAAATGGTGGTACTTTCAATTTGTAAATACGTTTGTTTGTCATATGGGAAATGTAAAAATTGCGGGAAATGATAATTTGAGTTTGTGCTTGTTTTGCTGATTTATCATAAACATATTCGGGGAAAATGTTTTTACATTTACTATTTGACAGACTCCTAGTCGAATTGTTTCTAAAACAGGGTGGTTAAAATGGCGGATACGGGAAATGTTTCAAATTATTTCATTGCTGGAAAACTGGGTAAATTCGACCGGAATTAGTCATTTCGAAGCCAGGTTTCGGTTTTTTTTTTTGTGTTTTTTGTTTGTTAAAGTTTTGCGCTGTCGCAGCTGCAGGAGAAAAAACCGCACACGGACGCAGAGAGTATCAAATACCGACGCAAGCGCGGTGTTCGCCTTGCGTACCACATCAGTTGAGTCGGGCGCACTCACAAGCGTTGGCAAAATTGTGTTGCTAACCTCGACCGACTTCAATACTCGAACGGAAGATCTCGGTCTCTATCAAGATATTTAAATAACGAAGATGCGTACGCCCGCGTTTGAAGAATAGGCGGCCACCGTAACCTTGTTTTGAAAATTATAAATACTAGCGGGAGGCACGCGCTTCGCGCGGGGCCTCCCGCTAATGACTTGACGGGAGCGATCACTGAAACGGAAAGCGACACTGAAACAAAGCGTCCGAGAAAGTTAACACTATGGCCAACACCACCGCAACACACCAGTGAAATACACTCAGTGAAATGTGACAACTCCCCAAACGCCCGTATTTTGGAATTACCCGTCATACTGAAGTTTAGGACTACCACCCACACTGGTCACAAACATTTCGTATTCTTAACATTTTTAATTACTCAAGTAGCTCATGGATTTACCATTTTCTAACTAAGGAAACGTAACTTTCCGAATATTTTTCTGCTCAAAACTACTACCGTATCCTAACCCGTAAGCGAAAGTTATTGACCAGTATAATTCATGTAGCACACATTTCCCATTTTCCAAATAATAAAAGGTCAATATTGCACAGTATTTAACCTTTTATCTAAAAGTTAATACCGTGTGATAACACGTAGTCTGTATATCCGCAATTTTTTTCTCATAACTCTAAACTCCCGTATAAGTTTCTCATCCTACAGGTTATGATCCCAATCACAACTGCATGCCCGTATTTTACATTGTTTCACGACTCATGTTACCGTAGGTCCCGAAGTTCCCGTCATACCCATTTCTAAATAATAAACGTCAATATTGAATCCGATAACTTTGCCATATTTAATCTTTTCTTCTCAAGACTACTCCCTGTTTTCGTCATACACAACCAACACCAAGGAAAAAGTATGACGTGTTATTGACCTTTTTTGCACTTAGGCGCCTGTTAATTGCGTACTGCATACGGCGTCTCATGCGTAAGACGCCCGTTGCAACACGCAAGGCGTACGCGCTTGTTAGTAACGGTTATAAACAAATAAGTAGATTGCCATAGCGGAACCACCAAATTTTCACTGATTTTTCAGCCATTTCTGAACGGATTTCGTCCGAAGATCGTTAGAACACCCGCAGGAAAACAGCATCTTTCATCGAAATGTGGCGCAATATGAATGGAAACTGACGGAGCATTTTGCGGAAGATTTACATACAACATTAGCCAAATTATAGTAAGATTCATTACGGTATCCATTCGAAACCCACACGCGTACGCGCATGCGACGTAACCTGTTGGCCTGGAAACGGTACATCGTTCAATGCACAGCGAATATATGAATAAATTGGTACACCACGCTATGTAAATCAGGGAATATATGAATAAATTGGTACACCACGGCTATGGAAATAAGTATGCGCTGCGGGAAAAGATGGTTACGGCTTTTGAACTGGCGTTCGCTATTCTAGTGTTATAAATAGAAATCTGTGGTCTCCTACTTATTTGTCTATTCATTTTACCATAGATAAGAAGCGAAGCGTAGATCGGAAACTCGCGCAAATTGCGATGCCAAACGCACCTGTTTGTCCATGACGCGAAGTGAGCGATGCTATCTGCCCGTGTTAAACCGCCTCATGAGTTATTCAGTGTGTACCAAAAGTACCACACTGAATATGCATGAAGATGAGCGCCGTCAAAAGAAAAACTAACACTGGCTCAGTCCGGGTTCAAGCCACGCAGATGTACGCTCTCAGTAGTCAAGCATGGATTGCAGGTGCCATAAAATAGGCCTATATGCGAAAAATCGGGATGTTTTGCTTAAGGACCTGGTTTTGGACTATAGAGAATATAATATTATAGGCCTACGTTATTTATGGTTTGATTATTATTGATGGTAAATTGTTTTTATTTGTTGTAGTACTATTCTGATGGGGCCTATAGCCATCGTCATCCAATAATGTTGCGGTCATCTCTCGCCAAGATAATTAATAACAGAGATCTAGTCAAAAAAAAATAAATTCAAATACTTCTTATAGAAAGGAATTGTAACAGGGCCGTCCCAACGGGGGTCGTTAAAAAAAGAAAATAGAAGGAAAATGAGAAACAGAAAGGAAAAGCCTGGGAACAAAGGGATGGAAAGGAAGAGGAAATCAATGAAAAAAGGAAAAAAAAATCGAAGAATTATAAAAAAAGAAACAAATTTTAAGGTGCTTTTGTGATTGTAGCACCTTTGTTTTGTTTGTTTTTTTTTTTTTTTTTCATCAGATATCACTGAAATCATTTCATCCGATTTGAACGTTTTTGGTGCTATGAGAAAATGTTGGACAGCTATTGTCTTGTTTCAGATCTTTTTTGGACGTTGAATTTTTTCCCTACATAATTTTCAAATAGTCCGAATGAGGTTCGAACGCCAACCCAAATATCGCGATTGATAAAGTCCTCTTAAGCAAACTAGTTTCGGTTAAGGTCTGGTACCTATAACGTATCATGAAATATGAAAATATGCCAACATTTGCCTTATTAAAAACTACGAATAGGGCCTCGATGTGGCCTTACTATCGGTACGTTAGTTCAGTTTTCTTCCGTTGTCGTATAGAAGACCGGACTATGGCTCCAGGAGACTATAGGCCTCTCATCTCCATTTCCTTTACACCGGCCTATTAATACTGCAATTAAACATTGAAAAGATTCACTTTTCTATCAAGTTTGTATGAAAAATTCATAACAGCGAATACTGCAAGGGTTCGATGATTTGCGCGAGAGAGATAACTCCTGCCACACCCAAACATCATTATGACATGAAATGAAACACGTGATATCATGATAGTAATACCTATTGACTGGCCTATATTTGGCGATAGTAAAAAACACATTCGGTTAAATTTTTAACTGTTCCATTTCCTCGGTGAATTTCAAAGTCAAAAGGTTGACCGAATGGGATATTTTTACTATCACACGCTTAAGCATTTTGTAGGCCTATACTTTTCGACTTTAAATTGTGTAGCTTTTACATCAGTTGTTTTAAAGTTTGATTTCTCTACGGCAACTAATACCAAGCTTTTCAACATCGCACGTGCACTAAAATTTTTTGCTTCATTCAAAACAAACTCTGTCATTAAATAGGCCTACGATGTGAATGCGTATAATCCGTTGTTCATAATGCCTGCATGTAAGAATTATTCTTTACTCTCCTCCTTGAACGTTTTTCAGCGTACTTAGGCGTAGCGCGTCTTTGTTTAATTCAGTACGCACGGCAAGTTCGAAACAAAAACAAAATTATCGGGCATCCTGCGCACATCAAATGCGGCGAGTCTCCTTTCTAGCGCCTTTGGCGCTATAGATTTGGTGTGCATTTTACACCCTCACGCTCCGCGTTTATAGTGACCTCGTCAATCGCCAAACATAATTTGATTTACTTGATTTGTTTACAATAAATTGCAATTATATGTATTTGACGTGGTATAAACTGTTTGACATTATCTTGTTATATTTTATGGTCATAACCTGTACTTTGTTAATCTATATTATCACTTCTCTTTTCAAAATTATAATTCCTATTTTGTCATTACAATAACTACTGTTATAATTTTGCAGACTGATGATTGATTGACAAATAAAACTGCATCATTCAGGGGAGGGGGGGGGCGGGCCTTATTCAATTAGGTGTGATTCTAATACACTGTAAGCATTCCCAGTATGCAGAAAACCAGGGTTCAAAAAAATTTAAGGGCGTTTTTCTGTCTGGAAACGTCCTCATGTCACTTGAAGGACCAAGCACATCACAAAATAGTTTATTTTGTTTTTGTTTATTCCTCTTTTCCTTTTTTTCTTTTTTTCTTTTCATGTTCGGTTGCACTAGGGTAATATGTTAATTTGCGATACTAATTGCCTCAAGGTGTACTCTTATGTAGCCGTTTGATCAATTATTCTCTTGTGTGCTCTTGGAATTACTATTTTTGTCTCTTTTAATAGCCTGTGTGTACATAGATACACCTAGTGACGGAGATACGGGCTATAACTCACATGCTCTATTGATAGACGATAGGAACACGCTTTGGCCGGAATGTTAGACCGTGGTCCCCTGATGACAGTTGAAATTAGGTTTACACCGACGGTGGATTTAACGAAATGAATGCCAACATCAACATATTTTTGACACTTCAGCAGATCCCAAAAAACCCTAAGTCACAGGGATGTCTCAATTATTTGGAATATGTGATTAGCATTTTAGCATTAGCATTTATTAAAAGTAAGATAATATGTATGGGTCGGGCGAATTTGCGTTCATATTTTTATGCTGAAGGGTGTTTGCATTTTGGATCAATTCCACCACGGTTTTACGTGCTTGTTCCGATCATCGTTGGGACCCCTCTGAGGGAATAGTGTCATTTTGACATCAGATAAAGGCTTTATTTGTTCTCATTTAATTTCAATCTTCAAATGCCATTTCCTACCCCAGGTAAAAAGGGCGTTTGCAGTAATGCGTTATCGGTTCTAAATCAAAACTGCAAAGATTGTTTCCCACGATGCTTGGTGGTGAGTGTATGCAAGTGCGAAACACAAGACCTAAATAATCAAAGCAAGCACCTTTAACCTATTTGTTATGACGGCGCAACGCCTCTCATATTGAAATCGTCGCGTGTTGACCTCTTATATAGTGTATCATTTTTTTACTTGTGTGACCGGGGGCGGAAGTCTTGAGTTCCCGTTGTCCTATTGTATTTTATTTTTTACGTGTATACCTTTTAAGATGTAAAATATATAAAGATTGGGGGACTCGAAACAGTGCGTGTTTCTCCTGTTTTGCATGTTCGCCGTCGGCCAATCGCGGCCGGTCTCGCTGCCCCGTGACGAGATCTCGATCGCCATTGCACCGAAGGTGAATATTGCAATCTGCATACCTGAAGATTTTGTGAAGAAATTCCCCATTTTGGCCTTGTTGAAGGCGGAATACCGCACGGCGGAGTCGATTTACCGAAGAGGAGTGGCAAGTACTCTTGTTCCAACCCATTTTTAGGCCTTGAATTTTTCTATAAATTCTTTTGGACGAGAAAAGTGAGAATTCAGAAACGAAAAGCATGTGTCGTGCTCATTATTTTTACCGTAATTTTCTCTTGGTGTAATACCCTGAAGTAAGACCCAAATTCTCCAAAATCGTAGCGCATTCTTCCCTAATTACTCTGAATTCCTGTTGGAAATGTTGTTTTTGTACTTTAATCTCCCCTCGGTTAGGTGTATCGCCACGATTGTTTGTGATTAAAAATAGATTATGTCATGTCCTATTTTCAGGTATTTTCATGTACACTGCCATGACGGCTGCCTTGCGAAATTGAGCTCATGATGCAGGTCACCTGCGTCATTTTTTTTCTATCCAATTGTAATTTCCCACTGGTTATATGATAGGGCATGTCTGCTAATTATGATTCGTACATTCTCGCGGATATTTTAGTATATAGTCGCTGTAATGCTGGCGTGATTTTGAGCCGAGTTATTGTGCGATCCAAATTGGGCTGCGTGGACTGCATTCAGGCATTTGTTTTCTTTCCATTGTTGAGTGCCACCATTGGTGTGGTCGTGATAAAGGTTAGCCTCGTTATACCACTGTATCGGAGCGGTGGAGCTGCGCTTGTTGTTAGCTATGCGTAGGGAACTTGGCACTAGGGCCACGAGTTGCAGCTTTTTTCCTTAGCCTTGAACGTGTTGAGACTCGCGACGGGTGATGAATTCATCACATACACTTACGGGTGATGTATTCATTGCACATTTCGTCGTTATGAATTCGTGATCACTGCGGCGGTGTAAGGTAAAATGATTTTTAATTATTTTTTGTATGATGATGGATCGGAGTACTTTGGTGTCACCGAGCTAATTTCTACTCGCACCCCGACATCACTAGTTAGGGCTTTGGTCCCATTTATTTTGACATTCCTCCAGTCGTATTTGCTTCTTTTGTGGGTACTTCACGGTTTGTTTTTTGGGGTGGTGCCTGAGACAAATTAGGGAGTGTAGGATTATTTAATTATTTTTCTCACCCTCACCCACAAGATAGCGTAGGGAACATTGTGTCGGAAGCTAGGTGGATTATAAATTTTGGGTAAAGTTGCTTTCATAAATTAAAGAAGTGGCCTACTACATGCACTTAGGTATAGTTGTTGTGAATCAGGGTAAATATTTTATGACAGGACAAGCTGACAACATTGGTTTTATTTTTTGATACAGAATATTGTGATTTTGGGAAATTGCTCTCTCTCTCATGTAAAAATATTATTATATTCTGAATTACTTTTGTTGATTGATTATTCCCAAAAAATTCAAGCAGCATATTGTTGTATTCTTTTGTATACTTCAATTGCCAAAAAAGAAAAATAACATGCCAAACAGTAGGGGTACTGGTCCACAAGTATTTTGGATACAGGTTTTTATTATTACATGTAATGTCTTTCTACACATTTTTACATTCAGGAACCAGTCAGTTATTTTTGTGCCATGGGCTACCCAATATTTAGGGCCTGTGAGGGTTAGAGTTGATAAAGACTTGTGTGATTGTTTAATATTTTAAAAAGCTTTTGCTCCAAACATGAAGGTGTGCTGTCATTTACGGAAAGGGTGTCCGTCCAGACATAGGTCTATATTTTTTTATATTAAATTATGCTGTGTGCTACTATATATTATGCTTAACTTATAAAATAAATAAAATGCAAGCATTTATATAGCGCTTAAAACATTAAACGTTCTCAAAGCGCTTTTTTACATTTATTCCGCATGTCACTCAGATCAATACATTGTTCACATATTGAACAAATTGCGGCAGCCATATTACAACGGCCGCACGCAAAAGTTTTATGATGCAAATAAACAGCTCCACATTTAAAAACTGGAGTGATGATGGGTGAGTTGAAGTGAGGCAAGCGGAGGGGATAAACGTGTTTTTGTTTTTTTTTTTTTTTGTTTTTTCCCTTGCCAGGGAAACAACCAAGTTGCCAACGGCGGGGGTCGAACTCAAAAACCTACTGATCATGAGTCTGAGCGTTTTTTCCCACTGGACCACACAGTGCTCTCAAACTTATGGAAGGTAAAGAGTTAACATATGTCGTCCGTGGACTCGTCCCAAGTCTTCTCACACTTAAAGGACAAGTCGTGGGCAGTACTGGTGAGTTTGTATAAAACACCAACTGGTATTTATTCTGTATTGGGATCAGGTAAATATTTTTATGCATGAGACACTCCGTATGGTTATACACTTGTCTTGCTTCTACCCCCCGCAGATGCGTCAAGAAACCCCACATACATTGCGGATAGAAAATTATACCCCAAATTTTCCCGTGATTCTGCAGTGCAGTTTTACTTAGAGAGTATTAGGACGTGGAACACATTTTTTTAGTCATTGTGTTTAAATTATGAAGATGTGTTCAGAGCTTTTCAGATGTGTGATTTTTCTATCATGTTTATTGGTTCGTCCATGTCCATTCAAAAATCATGACTTGGAAACTTTGTGGAATTATTTACCACTAGTGACATGTGCTGTCTTGTTCGGACCCGAACCAGGCCATGGGGGGTTAAAAGATGAAGGATGGGAGTGTGCACATAAACTGGGATTGGGGAGTGGGATAAGTAATTATCTTTTTAAATATGACTAATACTTATAATATTAAAATTAAATCAAATTAGATTAATGATAAGGACACCTCAAGCATGGGGTGAGTAAAAGATTATAAAGTTAGCAGACACTGTGATGATGCTTGAAGCATGACCATGGGCTTTCATGAGATGGTGCGGGGGGGGTTCGGGTTTGTTTGTTTTTCACATGTGAAACAATAGGAGTGCCTTGTTTACATTAGAGTGTTTGTAACCTTTTGAGGTCTGTTCTGGAAATGTGACCCAATGTCATTTAGTAGACATTGATAATAATTTAGTGTGGGTTTTGTGCTCAGTACGCGTGACCGTTGGGCATGATCCCCAAATAGTCTTGTGTGGGTGCTATGCATTTACATTGTTTGGTGCAGTTGTGTATTTACAATGTATGGTGTCAAATGCCTTACTCCTGGTTGGTGATATTATTGGCTGGAGGCCATAGCTCATTAATGATGCACCTCTAGGCGGACATCAAAAAGACGAAGCAACAAGGGAATGAGTAATAAAAAGAGAAAACAGTGTTATAAACACGGGTGGGGATAGGGATGAAGCAAGGATAAGGATATAGGAGGCTGGTCGAAAACTTTTTGGTAGGATGATTTATATCGCGACGGGTGGGTGTTGTACGTGCGCGGTATAAGTGGGTGCGACCCCAACCTGCCAGTATTAGTTGTATGCAATGTTTATTTGCCTTTGTGAGTATGGACGAGAGCTACGTTGATGCTCAAACACATTGTGGAAATTGTATTCTGAATTTAGGGGTTGCACCCTGGTTTTGAGCCGTGGTTTGGTTGTGTGGTGTTTGTTGTGTGTGAACTCACCCGTTTTGTCTAGCCCTGTTAGTTGATACCGTGCGTCCCGTTGATGTGGCTGCGGCTTCTTCTTACGTTGCCCGTGATATTCGTTTGCAGTCATGATATAGAACTTATGAATCCCTGTCTGATAAGGTTTGGGTGTATTAATTGGTAGTGTATGCAAATCATTATTCTGAATTTTTGCATTGTAATTTTTTCTTGCTAATTCTTAGTGAGTGAGTGTCATTTATGCAGAGAGAAGGTAAATAAAAGGTAAGGTTTGTTTTGTTGTTTTTGTTGTTTGTTTTGTACTGTCACCACTGGTGTGATGGCTTGCTTATTTTTATTTTTTTCAGGGGTATTGTAATAGGACGTTATATTGACCTAGCAAAGGCTGGATGATTGATTGGAGGTTAGCGTAGAGGTCATGTGATATTCAGAGTGGTACAGTGCACCGTGAGTATATATATATTATAGTATATAATATATATATAGTATTATATATATTCAGAATCCTATGGATCGGAATTGGGCAGAGATGTGTTATCAGGTGAAAGAGGAAGGACTGATCTGTGTACTCGTTGGTTTCGGTACATGACACCCATCAGTATTCCAATTGCGGAGTATTATCAGATTTAAAGAAGTTATAGGAACGTTTGGGTATTGAATGAAGTAGCGGAAGGAGGTTGGCGGAGGTATATTAAAAGGGGGATGAGGGGAAATTGAATGGGGATGAGGGGGAAGGAATTGAGTTAAGAATGATGAAGTGGGAAGAGGGAGTAGGAGTACAGAAATTCAGCTGAATAAGCGGAGGAGGAAAATTCCGGAAGTATAGCTGAGGAGAAAGACAGCGAATACGGCTGTAGGGAAATGAATCGAAATGCGATTGAGGAATGTGTGATTGAGAGTTGTTGTGGGGAACAGTTGTGAGAGTTATAGAGAAGAGTGACGAGATAGATTCTTTTGAATCCGAGACAGTGAAAAAATAGTTAGATTTTCTAACGTGTTGGCTTTAGGTAGTCGGAAAAGAGCGTCGGGTAAAGTATACATGGTTTATTTTATATATATGGATATGTGTATTCGGGTTAGCTCAATTTATTTTATACTGACACAAGTTTTCCCATTCTCTTTACCATTGCGATCGCCTTTGACACGAAGGACAAAACATATCCAGGGTTGAATGAATGAAAAGTGTTGAAGAGAAAGTTGTATGTGTGCCAAGGGGAGAGAGGGGAGAGCTTACGGAGGTCTACTAAAATTGCGCCCAAGGGAGAATTGTATCTTTACACCAAAAGAAGTGCTAAAATTTGTGCCGAGTCGAGCACGAGTTTATGCGCATGGGAGTAGTGTGTGATCAAAATTAGCTATGTCGACACAAAAATCTGTAGACACTGCAAAAATTAGTCTGTCGACACAAAAATCCTGTCGACACTGCAAAAAATTAGTCTGTCGACCATAAAAATTTACGTCGACAAGGCTTTGTCGACACCAGGTTTGGTAGAGGTTGTCGACCAAGCTGTCGCAGGGTATTTTTGATTAGAGGTCGTCGACAAGCTGTGACATAGGTTTGATATAGAGGTTGTCGAAATGTAAGTTAAGCGAAATAAATCAGGTTATTGAGCACGGACAGAGGAGCTACCCGGAAAACTGTCTACCACCCTCCTTCTTTTGTGCCTCCGGGCCAGTCCCAAATACAGGAGTTCTGTCGAGGCCCCCCTGACAGTTCTTGATCTCAGCAAATTGGTCACAGCCACAGAGCGCTGCCATTGGACGATATAGCGGCAAACTTATTTGATACGCTATCTGGTATGCCATCTGCCACGTGATCGGGACATGGAATACCTGGTGCTGGTTGCCCATTGCTTATGGGGCCGTTGTTATGTACCTTAGCTGTCGCAAGCAATTTTATTATTCCCAACCGCGGAAGCTCCAAACGGAGAGAGGTGATGCATGAACGTGAAAATCTGATTACGGGAATGGGCAGACAGCCACAGTCAAATCCCATTATTGTTGTTCCCTGGTTACCTGTCTCCTAAACTATACCTGGGTTTGTTTTTGGATGCGCTCAAAAAGCCACCAGGTGTGCCACGCTACCACAAAAGCATTGGGTTGGCGGGGCGAGTCGCGATGTCAATTTACACCCACCCCCTATCTCCCGCCTACCACTTATTTGCTTAGGCTAGACCACGTAAATTGTCAGGACATTTAGGGTGATAGAAACGGGATGTAGAAGGGGTAGGTATATGATTTGAATCAATATGCAATATATCGTACATCTGAATGAAATGTTCCAAACATCGAATTCTTGAGTGATTTTTGAGAGTAGAGATTCTTGTTAGCAGAGAATGTGATTTTGAAGAAGAATAATATAACAACTCTGTGCAAGTGTGTTGAAGCCCCGAGTGTTGCCTATTTCGCGAGATGGTCTTGGTGCAGGGGTGTAATTTTTAATTACTGAAATGGTTGAGGGCCATCGAGCCATACTCATAGGTTTTGACTTCGTTTGCTGTTTGAAAATACACCTGGCACAAAACGTAGCTTGGCATGTTTTTCGACAGTATTTCCCAAACTCAGACCATTTTGATAAAAGTTTTCGAAATATACATTTGGTGGGCCTATGCTGCTCTTTAATTTAACACCTCGCTGTAAAAAGCGTGCCCCAAAAAGGCTGAGATAGCGTGCCCGAAAGACGCAACCCCCCAAACCAAAAGTTGCAGTTTTGTGGGATTTTTCAATGGTCACTGTATGGTACAACGCCAATCATTACGTGGTATGATTTTACACAAAGAGGTTTTCCGTCTGAATGAGCGAGAAAGCCTAATTGCAATATTGATTGGTGAGGTCCGCGTGTTTGTTGTTCAGTACCACTGTGGCAATGACCCATTGAAAAATCCAAAAAACTTGCCAACTTTTGGTTTTGGCGGTTTTTGGTCTTTCCCGTGCGTTCTATCTCAGGGGGCCATTTCTAAACGCGTTTTTTCCAAGCAAAGGTATTGAATGAAAGAGCAAAAGACATATACAATAAAAGATATTTTAAATCCTTTCAAAATCAATGGGTGGACTTTGGCCACAATACTGATCGAGAAAAAACATCCCGAGACTTTTGTGCCAGGGGTATTAATATGAACCTGTATATAATATAGGGGAATATAGGGAATTAATGTTTGCAAATTGAATTGGAGAAAGTATGATGTTTTGAAGAAGACGTCTTTGCTTGGGCTTTACGCCGTTGCGACCCCCGACGCGGAACCGACGAAGCTAAATGTAAAAAATCGCACCATCTTACGTCATAGCTAGTTTGCGAGATGTCCACGTTGGGAGAATCGAGTAATCAAATACAATATCCCGTTAATGCATTTATGTCAAATTGCCCAAATACGCTTGTATAGTGTTAAAGCTTGTAACTAAATGATCTTGTACATGATGCATTCTTAAAATACATCTATTGCGTTATGGGATCTGGTGAAATCGATCGAATGATCTAATCTCCAAGATAATCCACCTAATTTGTGGCCACGTGTGAAAGAAGAATCGAAGAGTAATCACTAATATCCAATAATACATTGTGTCAAGGTTATCCAATACCGTTATGTCACCCAACTGTTATCCAATGTTGTGTACACGCAATCTGATACTTATCTAATGTGTTGTGGGATTACGGTTTGGATGAATGCATTTAAATCCTTTGTATCTCAACTATGGGCACTTAAAAGCACTCAATAAAAATTCCTTAAAGGAAAGGGGCGCCCCAAGGACGATGTCTTGTTTGGCTGGTTCTATGTGGGTGGAACGGCAATATTCTGTAAGAAAGAAGAAGAAAGAAACGGGTTAGACAGCAATATCAGATTTGAATTGTGACCGTTTATTGCAAACTGCTTAGTATAAAAGTGTTTTAAATAAGTATAAAAATATGTATAAATATTGGAAATACAAGAAGAATTACATTATGAACAGTTGTTGGTGATGTGGAATTGAATGAAAGTTGCAATTTCGTATAGAAGCCAATACCCCCAAATTAGCGTATCATAGGGAAATACAATGGTGAAAATTTATGAAAGCTTATTTTTGTAGCCAAAACAAGGTTAAAATTGTTTTAAGTTTGTTAAACATACAAAATTATACTACTCAATATGTGGTTGTTAATCTTTGTGTGCACTTATACGAATTGCGCGAAATGGTTCCCTATTCAGAATTGGTGACAGCACAGAGCGCTGCAATTGGACGATCGCGGCAAACTTATTTGATACGCTATCTGTATGCCACTGCCACGTGATCGGACATGGACATACCTGTTGCTGTGTGCCCATTGCATAATGGGGCCGTTGTTATGTCCCTTAGCTGTAGAAGCAATTTTAATATCCCCACCGCGGAAGCTCCAACGGAGTGTGATGAATGAACGTGAAAAATTGATTACGGGAATCGGTAGACAGCCACAGTCAATTCCCATTTATTGTTGTTCCTGGTTCTGTCCTCCTAAACTTACCCTGGGTGTTTTTTGATGCGCCAAAAGCCAACCCAGTGCCCGCCTCCACAAAAGAGCATTGGGTTGGCGGGGCGGTCCAATATACACCCACCCCCGTATCCTCCCGCTACACATTCATTTGCTTAGGCTAGACCACGTAAATTGTAAGGACCGTTTAGGGGTGGATAGAAACGGGATGTAGAAGGGAAAGGTATGTGATTTGAATCAATATGCAATATATCGTAAATCTGAATAAAGTGTTCCAAACATCGGGAATTCTGAGTGATTTTCGAGAGATATTGTAGCAGAGAATGTGCTTTTGAAGAAGGAATAAACTGTGCAAGTTGTTTGAGCCCCGAGTGTTGCCTATTTGGCGAGATGGTTTGGTGGCAGGGTGTAATTTTAATTACTGAAATGGTTGAGGCAATATAGCCATACTTCATAGGTTTTGACTTCGTTTGCTGTTGTAAAATATTACACCTGGCACAAAAAGTATCTTGCATGTTTTTCGATCAGTATGTTGCCAAATCAGACCATTTTGAAGTTTTCGAACTATACATTTTGTTGCCTATGTCTGCTCTTTCATTTAACACCTCGCTAGTAAAAAAGCGTGCAAAAATGGCTGAGATAGAGTGCCCGAAAGACGAAACCCCCCAAACCAAAAGTGCATTTGCCCAGATATTTTTCAATGGTCACTGTATGGTACAACGCAATAATACGATGTGTATTGATTTTACACAAAGAGGTTTTCCGTTGAGATGAGCGAGAAAGCCTACTTGACATATTGATTGTAGTCCCGCGTGTTGGGGTTCAGTAACACGCAATGGCCCATTGAAAAATCCAAAAACGGCAACTTTTTGGTTTGGGGGGTTTGCGTTCTTTCGGAACTTCTATCTCAGCCATTTCTACACGCTTTTTTACAAGCAAGGTATTGAAAATGAAAGAGCAGGACCTATACAATAAAATGTATATTCTAAATCTTTTCAAAATGGTAGGACTTTGGAACAATACTGATCGAAAACATGCCGAGATACTTTTGGGCCCAGGTGTATTATATATGACCTGTATATAATAAAGGGAAATATATGGGATATAATTTCTGCAAAATGGAGATACGTATGACTGTATTTTGACGGAAGAACGTCTTTGTTTGGGGTGTCGCCGTTGCGACCCCCGAAACGCAAATGAAAAAAACTCGCACATTTACGTCATAGGTCGTTTGCGAGATGTCCACGTTGGGAGAATCTATTAATCAAATCAGTATCCCGTAATGCATTATGTCAAATTGCCCAAATAACGCTGGTTGTTTTTGAAAGCTTGTAAAAATGTCCTGTACATGATTGCATCTTAAAATACTCTATTTCGTTATGGATATGGTGAAATCTATCGCATGATCTAATCTCCACGATAATCACCTACTTTTGTCCACGGTGTGAAAGAATCGAGTATCACTATATCCCATATCATTGTGGTCCAAGTTATCCAATACCGTTAGTCACCCACTGTTCCAATGTTGTGTACACGCAATCTGATCCCTTATCTACCTGTGTTGTGGGATTACGGTGAATGCTTTAAATCCTTTTCATCTCCAACTATGGGCACTTAAAGCACTCAATAAAATTTCCCTTTAAAAGGAAAAGGGGCGCCCAAGGAGCGGTCTGTTGGTTGTTCTATGTTGTTGGGAAATACTTCTGTAAGAAAGAAACGGTAGACAAATATCACAGATTGAATTCTGACGTTTTTATTGCAACGTGCTTAGTATAAAGTTTTTTAAATATTATAAAGAAAATTGGTATAATATTGAAATACAAATAACAGTATGAACAGTTGTTGTGAAAGTTGCAACTTTCGTATAGGAGCCAATCCAAATTAGCTTATCATAGGAAATACAATGACATGTATAAAGCTCTATTTTTTTTTTTTTTGAGCCAAATACAAGGTAAAAATTTGTTTAGTTGTGTAATCCATATGAAATTATACTAAGTCAATATTTGGTTGTTAATCTTTTGTTTGCACTTATCAGATTGGAAATGGTTTTTTTTTATAACCATTTAGCATCAATTTATAGGGAGTGGGAATTTGTTTATTGAGGCTATGTTTGCAAAACTGTTTGGCAGAACCAGCTGATGGGGTGGATTATGAGAGTTGCCTTTAGGTTGTGTCAATGAAGGTTTAACCTGACCTTTCACCTTGATAGTGCCTTTGACTTCTTGCAGAAAAAATGAGTGGTGCTTGTAAACCATAAATGGAGTGTTGGTTTTAATTGAATACATATTTTTCAAAGAGGGTCATTTGTTACATTTTTCACTGCTTATTTTAGAACGTGACTTCACAAGACATCTGACTGGTTTGAGGCTTTTGACCTTATTAACAATGATGTATCCTATGTCAACCTTTAATTCGGTGTCCAATCAAAGTATGAGATTTACACGGGATTACAGGGATTGAACTTTTTTTTAAAAAATAACATACCTGAACACAGACAACAGTGGATGAAGATGATCTTGACATGTGTTTCTATTTAGGGCAGCGACCCACAGCTGGTTTACCCCATTCAAATTGTCTCTTTTTATTTTTATAACAAATTTAGTATGGCGACACAATTTTTGACAACTGATATAAGTAGGTACATGCAACTATGATTAGAAATCCGGTGAATGTTAAAAACGTAGTATCAATATCATATTCATCTGTAATGACAAAACTCTGCTATTTCGACAATATAGGTCTATTATTATTTTTGGATAGAGTTTGTCTACCAACTAGTCTGAAAAACCCTTTAAAATTTGACAGCCATGAATACCTATTCTTTTTTAAATCTAACGCAACTTTATTTTTTTTTTAGAATATGCTTTATATAATAAATTTTACCATCCAACAAATTGTGTTTTTAGCACAAATGTGGGATTTAACTTTCAAGAACATAAGGAATTCTTGCGCGTATCCAAGCTAAGTGACAGTGCCGAATCTTTGCTAAGTTTTTTCATATGAAAGCTTAAATTTAAACCCATTTTAAGGCCCTGGTACAAATATTAGATGCGCTACATGAGTCAAGAACTAAATCTGTTAGTTTTGTTCTTTGTAGCATATCGAAAATTATAATCTTTAAAGAATTAGGTGATACAGTTGTTTTAAACCTTTCAATTTTAAGGTTTTCGTGTGTCCTCAAACAAACCAATGGACTGACCGTTTCCGACCAGATTCTGGCAAAACGGAAACATTGGCAAACTGCTTTGATAAGATATGTGGTCCTAGTGCCAAAATAATGGTGTCCAACGCAGTCTTGCCGGCTAACAAAATGATGTAAAAAACTATACCAAATATTGTATTACTTCGGCCTTTTACGAGATCAAGTTTATTGTATTCCATACCACGGTTACATCCGATTGGTTAACAGATCTGGTTCCACGGCCTTGCCTATAACAATGGCAATATTGATGATACTGTAGCACTATGAAAACTTCTCCGTTGAAGCATGTGATATTTCGTTCACGATCCGCTTCTCAACCCTTCGTCCTTGAAAATAGGGAATGATCCGCAAAGTTTGTTAGTTATGAATTGAGGCCGGCGGGGGAGCGGGGGAATCAGGCTTACCAAAATAATAATGAGCACTATAATAGCGTGGCCGTGGTAGTACATCTCCCGATCGGGGCTTCTTCAACCAGGGAGGCATGCGAAAGTCACATTTCGAAGGGTTGAATCTATGCAGAATGGAAAACAGCCACAAGTTTATTACCACATTTGCAAGTCAAATATGGTACGAGTCTAACGTTAAACCTTAGGATTTGCCATAAAAATGTCGGGCATGATAAAATGGTTGAAAGATGATTAGAAGGAAAAAAGTTCGAAATAACTTGTCAAAATGTAGCGATCAAAGGCCAAATTGAGAGAAAAAATGGATACGGAACGATGCCAGTTGTTTTTGTTAGTAAATCTATGGGAAAACTTAACTCATAATTCCGATTTTTTGACGCGGGACGGAAAGTAGCCATCAATAATAGATGGTTTATTGCTACACCCTTATTCTTACGATTTGCACATGTGGGGAAATTAATGCTAGCTTCTACACATGTAAATACAACTTCCAATGATTCAACAACTGTTGTTTTCTCAAATATTCTGACGTCACGAAACGTATTTAATGAGCAGCCCTCATCGGCGAAAGTCCCGACACAGTTTTCTAAGTGTGTAGCAATCACACAGAGAAATTGGGCCCCTCAACATTTGAATTATATTTTTGGTGTTATTCCGTGGTCTTGACCGTTTCGTATGTTCCAGTAATTAATTTTTGATGGATTCATGGAAGGAAAATGCGTGATGTTAACCTTTTTAAAACTGAAAATCGGAGCTGTCTTTCCAATAGATTATTACGGGCAGGTTTTTTAGCCCACTTTGCATCTACATGTATATTGATTTGTTTGGAAAAATGACAATTGTACATGTAATAGCAACCATCAACGACTTTAAGGCATACTAGTAGACATATATACTATCTGATTACTCTACGTAAAACAATTTCAAAAGATGGCAAACAACGCGAAACCAACAAAAAAAAATGTACATGACCCACAATCTGTTTACACCTTTTTCATAGTAGTAGAAGAAAGACGTTAGATCCCGTGGACACACTCTGGACACAAAGATTTGAAGGCGTTCTGGGGTTCCATGATCGATGTTGAAGGTTTTTGACTTGGGCTTGCCGCTTCAATGGTCCGGCATTTTGGGGAAGGGGCAAAATCAAAAGTTAACCCGGGGGTAAAAATTGAGAACTTTCGCAACTGAATTAATATGCATGTGAACAATTACTCGCCTTATCAGACGGAATCTAAAAATGTATAGTTGTTAGAGATCCGACTCAAATGAGGACGCTATGACCCAAATGTCCAAAGGTCATTGCACTTAGTCAAGGTCAAATTGCTAATAATTGTTTAACCGATTTAAAGATTTGTAAGTGGTCTAATATGTTTTCGTTGTAGACCAATTCAATTTTGCAAACTTTAATAGTTCAAATGTTAGGCTTGACCTTGACATGCAAAATGGCGGCTATTTCCGGTTTCATCAGTGTCATGAATTTAGATTCACACCAGTCACCTGGGGTTTTCTATTACTCTCTAAAAAATCAATAGCAAACCAATTGATGTCATCACCAACCCAAAAATATTGAAAGGCTTTCCAGACCCTCCTTGTAGACTTGAAACAAATCACATCAATTCTATTGCATTTCCTGGGACCTTTAATATTTTAACGATTAATTTTCACTGTAATGCATTATTTAATTAATTATTTATCAGAGTGTTTTTGCTGTAATCTATGCTGAACAAATATAAAGATAGATTGAACGATTTCATTTCAATGTACAAACGATGGGGAAATACATGGTCCGGAAAAGTGGCACCACAAAAATTATAAAAAGCTATCCAGCACCCAATTATGTTGAATAATTCATTTGGTACTATTCTTAAAGGCACTATCAGTGATTTGCTAAATAAGAAAATCGAAAAAACATCAATCCAACACGCTGGCATTCCCTTCTGTGACAAGTTCTGCAAGTGAGAAGACCGAAAGCCCCGTACTAAGGACAAAATTTGTCATTTTAGTCATTGTCCCGCACGCGCACGACCTAGTAACACGTTTGAATGAGTTAGTATCTTTGAACCCTGCTTTTTCATTTTCTGTCAATTGTTTTAGTTTGGAAAAGAAATAATTTAATGAGAATTGTAACAGACTTAATCTTTCACTTTTAAGCTCTTCCTGCGAATTTCAAATATTTTGACTCTTTCGGGTTGGATCACTGATAGTGTCTTTAACTCTACAAATCCATTGCTTAAACTGTATTGTGCATCATCATTGTGGAAAAGCCTGGCAAAATGCTACTTACTTGTCAGTCCAAATTGGCACTCGCAAAACCATTATTTTGCCCCTAATTTCAAATTCAAACACAAAAAATATTTTTATTTTTTTTCTTTTCACTAATAAGTAATGTCTTATAGCAAATATCTCTTGCCTGTGCAGTATGTTTTGCCGATTATCCAATGGGAGTGCGAATTTCCTGATGTAGGGCTCCAAGAGCCCCCCCCCCCCATCCACTAATTTGTGTAAAATACCTTATCCATTTGAGGTCCATGGTTCAGATGTAAACTATAGAAGAACATTAAAATGTTAATCTGCTTTGTCGTCATTTATCTGTACTTTGTAAAATTGTACAATATTATAATACGCAGCATTCAATTCTCACCAACGACATAGCTACGTAAAGTATAATTTATATTTCAAGATGTCTAAATTATAGACGTTTACTAGGTTGGTGTGGTCATCAGTGCTTTTTTTTATATTCCCACATATTCCCCAAGCTCTTTAAAAACTCACGCGACTACACACATTTTTTCAAGAGTTGTAATTTAATGATCTTTTAGAAGTACAATGTATACTGTATATTACCGTATTTTTTGTTGGCAGAATGCCCGTATAATATTGTAAAATTTACAATACATGTACCCTTTACATAGTTATACTGTGTTCCGAGAACCCCGGTTGAAGTACGTCCTTCATACAAGGGCTCCTTTTTGGTAACTTGCCTCAAAGCTCATTTAGCCAAAATTCGGCTCCCAATCCGGCCAACTTTATCAAAATCCAGTTCCTAAGACCCTACACCTTTGGAACACAACTCAAGTTCCCCCCCCAAGCAACCCCATTCGGAAATCCGGCCGCACATCCCTACCTGGAAAAAAAATAGAGCCACTCCTACCGGCGCAATCGATCTGCATTTAACTGTCATTCACAAAAGCACCCCCTCCCCTCCATCGCCAAAGACGCCCGAATAAGGTTCCGGAAGGAACCAAAACAAACCCCAAACCCCCTCCGGAAAAGCGAAAGCGCGAAACCGCGAAATTCTAGTGTTGATTAGTTGTTTACAGAGGCGTAGTCACGGGGAGGCGAGAGCATGTGTCCCCGACAATCATGTTCCTTCGGTACATTGCGACCCGTTGATAGGCCTAAAAGGCTTTTTCGAGTCCTGAGTGTGCGATGCATTTGTTCATTAATACATGGTAAATACTAAGTTGTATTAAGCTGCCGTTTGGAGTAAGCTGCCGTTCGGATATGATCTTTCCGTTTGGATTAAGCTGCCGTTGGATTAAGCTGCCGTTTGGATATGAATGATATACCCCTCCCCCTCATCAAAGGACAACGCCGGATAAGGAGAGAAGGAGACCCTCTATAATCATAATAGTTATATTTCCCCATCAATTTTGAGTTGGTGTTTGACAAATACTTTATCATGTACGCAAGATGTTTTTATCCCCAAAATACACTTGTATCAAGAAAAAATTAGAAAAGTCTGAGAAACTTTAGGGCATGGTCTTTGGAAAAAGCAAAGCTTAGAGCATGCCTCCATTTCAATGACCATTTATTACTAATAAGAAGAAACGGAAGATGTTGCATAGCTGCCCTTTGTCATGGAGCTTGTAAGTGACGCCTATAGATAGACCTTTTGTCCTTCATAAGCTACAAAGAGGCTACATGAGGCAGCCCTTTATAACAATACCCAAATACCTATTTAGCTTATGCTGCTAAGATTGGGATTATATAACCGTCTTCACACCAAGCAGCCCTGGAATACAACACAATGGCCATATCATGACCGCGCTATTTATATCATGAGCAAGTTAACTATACTATGAGCTAATGATGCAGTTCAAGAGCTTTCATTCACCATTGTATTGAGCAAATACATCCCCTGTATTTTAGTATGATTTATGATACCCAGGACATGCATGGTCAGCTGTTGTTAACATGTGCTCATCCAAGGCTACTGAACAGAGCCCTTGGTATAGATTAGCATGCCTTCCCAAATAGTGATGTGGTATGGGTTTGTATGTAAAAAGTTCGTTGTTGTTTTTGGCAATTCCATTTAGTGTTCCGGCCCCCCAGAAAACAAAAATGCAAAAATGAGGTCTTTCCACCCCAAGAACCAGAACGCCACTCACATATAGTTTGCTAAATAATATAGCGCACATCCTTGCAACGCGGCATTGTGGTTCTTGGGGTGGAAAGGGTTCAAATATGGAAATTCCAATTACCCATTGAAGCCTGTATTATAACTATACATAAAACCGACTTTTGGGGAATTTATGTAAAGTGGGATTTTTTGAAAACCAGCAATAGGTAAACTTTGAGCATGTCGCTTTATTATGCAAAACGTTTCAAGTTCATCCGTTCTCATGAAACTATAGAGGGCGTCCTTTATTCCTTATCCGGCGAAATACTTTTCGAGGCGACGGGAAAAAATGGTTAGGTTAACCAGCGAGCGAATTTATTTGGAGGTCGGTAAATTGCTTCTACAAGAGGAGGTTTAGTGTTCTTCCCACAATAGATTTCTTCCAATACAATTTTGCACTGGTTTTCATGAGGTTATTGTGACGAAAAGTACATTTGGAAGAAATGCATTATTGGAAGAACACTCTACCTCCTCTTTGCCGGTACATTCGCAAGTCCGCTCCCCCCCCCACCCCCACCCCCGGTCACCAAAATTCTAGCTACGCCACTGGTTGTACAAGCATTTAAAAAAAGGAAATACGGTTACCAAACTACTTCTCCATAAAAATAGCATGTGTAGGTAAACTGTATAATAATGGGTGGGCCTGACGTTTCGATCCTAGCACGATCTTCATCAAAGACAAACTGACAAAACAATAGAAATTACAATAAGGGCGCAGATCTGAAGCCAAAACACACTAAACCGGAAGTTGAGACCATAAAGGTTTTGGTTTTTGTTTTATAATATGAAGATGTTGAGTCCAAAAATGAGTAAAAGGTTTTACTCTTAACCGTTTTAAAACAAAGAGATTAATACAACATTTGGCATATTTTTAGACTTATACAAAATCTGCCTTAATTTAAGACGGAAGGATATTTCAAAATTGCGACTTTGTAGTCAATATCACGAACCCGAAATCAAAAGAAAGACATGCTTCATTGCAAATCCGTCGCGCTTGGTAGAAATTGAATAATTTTTCCTCGATTTATCCATTTTTGTAGAGATTACCTTGTATTTTCAATCATAAAACGTAATTAAATAGTTTATTGACTTAAAACACTAATTTTCATAAAATGTGCCTGCTAATTGCCTTACAAGTTACAGTTTGCTTATTACATGTATATTCGACGAAACGAAACAGGCTCAGTGCACCCATTGGATTATACGCTTTATTCCGTTATCACACATTTTATACTCTGACGGAATAAAGCATGTACCCCGGTAATCCAATGGGTGCACTGAGCCCGTTTCGTTTCGTTTCGTCGAGTAGGCCTAAGCTAATTTTCATGTTGTGTTTCGGACATCAATTTTCTTTTCATTGGTTGAAAGGAAAATATCGCATAGAAAAGAAAACGGAAAGCATGGCAAACTATATATGCCCAAATGCAGCTCAACGACTCCTATCAAAATATTACCGTTTTGTTCCAATAAAACCCAAGCAAAAACAAAATTTAAAAAAAGTGAAAAAAAAAAACTGTTTAAATATGGCTTGAATCCGCTGTCCCGGTCCTATCGTACCTCTTCGAACACTGTTATAGCCAAAGCCGGATCAAATCATATATAGGCTTCCCTCTAACACTCACGGCACGGAGCGTCACGGAACGTCATGGAACGTTTTTTTTTTACAAGATCGGGTTAATTATTTTTGAATACCAGGAGGCCGATTTTACGACCCAAATCAGCGGCACGTCGGCGTATAACGTTTCTATGGAAGTCCCCCCCCTGGTTTCGGATCTGAGAGAAACTCATATACATTGGGCACTTCTGAATTGTCTATATGCAACTCTGCTTTGGCAGTTCTTATATTTTATGGGTTTGCAACCCAAAAACACTATAAAAAGATAAAAATCTAAAATTTTCACCCGACCCTCCCTGCAGGATCTGTTAGTGTCCCTTTTAAGTTTTGAATTTGTTGTTCTCCATTCAGTAGGCTATATACTTTTATCTAAAACAATTTCTTTTCCTTTAACCCACTTTACCTTTAGTATGGCCGGGGGGGGGTACTCAATACAAAAGTGGTTTTGAGGATGTGCTGCAAACGTGGGTAGCAAAATCAGGCCGCCAGGTACATTAATGGGTCCCTTTTCTTTGAAAAACGTGGTACTTGGATGGGTCTATTTTTCAAAATTTTCTAGAATATGCCCGAAATGGCACAAATTTGGTACTTCGATGGGTCTACTTTTCAAAATTTTCCGAAATTTGCGCCAAAATGGCGCAAATTTCCGCCAATTGTTTGAATTCGGGTACATGGATGGGTCAATTTTCCTTCAAAATTGGTACATGGATGGGTGGCACTTCAGAATTACCAGGGCATAACCCTACCCAGACCAAAGTTGAGTAGGCCTACCCCCCCCCCGAGTATGAGCAAATGATTGAATAGAAGAGTAAATTACATAGGAATAAATAAAAATGTCATCAGATGAGAAGAGACAAAAATGGGTGCAGCAGCAGATCATTCTAGACACTATGATCAGATTCAGGTACGAAATCGTGCAGCAATTGTCATGAGAGTGAGTCGTCGCTATGGTGAGGACGGTTTGACCTCTTACGCAATCACTCGGTGGGGAGTTCCACATGTTCCAGCAATGAATGGCCTTGCTTCCTTGATGTTAGGGGCTGTTTGCCATTTCCGCCATTTTCTCTTACGTATACAAAACGTACGTAAGCTCAGTGGGAGGGGTGTAAAAAATTCGTAATTGAAGGCCCCCACGTGTATGAAAAATGGCGAATTGAAAGCGCAGGGAAAAACATTTTCGCCATTTTTAGTATTTGTATGAAATGTAAGCAAGAAAACATACAAGTATTAAGAATTTTTTGAAAAAAAAATTAACCCGATCTTGTAAAAAAAAAAACGTTCCGTGCCGTGAGTGTTAGAGGTAAGCCAAATCATACGGTTTGCAAGATAAAAAAAATAGAGCCAAAAGGTTGAAATGCGGAGGAAGAGGCAATGCAAAAATGAAGATGAAACGATTTTCATTAGGGTGGGAAATTAACCTCGCGTCTTTCCATCATCTTAGAGTCAACCAAGCGTGGAGGAATCAGCCTCCCCATTAGAACCCTCACAGGGTCTGTGGTATAAACGACTGGTAATGGAGACTATTGTCCCTCTGAGTGGTATTTTGAATTTTGTTATCATTAGACAAGTTGATTCATATGAGGGCGTATTACGCCATTGGGGTCAAAAAGGTGGCAGCGCAGTATTAAAAGGACCGATGCCCAAGGTGCAGGGAGGGCCCAGCCTGATTTTATTTTAAGATTTTAGTTTTTGTATTTGTTTTGTATATATGGATGCATAGTGTTGGTGAGTGCAATTCCAAATAAATCAGTTTGATTTTATGTTAATTGAACCTACTGTGCCCTGAATCCGAAGACAGAGCCGAGACTGTGGGACAGTCTACCACCCCATATGCATTCTGGACACGCTCCTCTTCGCAACCGTTACGCTTGCGCATCTCTCGGTGACGCGTCTGTGACCCCCATTTTTTTATTATTTTTGTGACCTATGTGGTTGGGAACCTGATTTAAATTAGAACAATTCCCGGAAGCATTTTCTTGCTGTGATCGATTTTAGCATCATTTATCACATTTCCCATTCGCAACCCGCTATTTTTATTATAGATTTTGAATCAGCACCAATGAAAATACCTTATATCAAGGTTTAAAGAAAATTTAAGGAAGAATTCTATCATGCGGCATCCACCTTAATTCATTACACTTCACCCGAGATGAATATATCCACTATGAGTTACAATATGTCTCATCCACCAAGGACACAGTTCAGTGCGTTGTACTTGTACATACATTGACATGAACTGACCTTGATCATGTAAACTCTCATTCATCTGGGTTGGTATAGTTCAAAGTAGTAATTTAAATCAAACAACCAGAGAAATAAACTTACTTGGAGCAACCGACGTTGCGGGTGATACCAACACCCTTCAGCTGGGTTGTGATGTTGTGGAATCTTGATCTCTAATTAGAGATGACGTCACGAGATGTAGATGACGTCATTCTGTGAGGAAAACACGGTAAATTGTCAAATTCGACAGACTCTCTACTCGTTGTAATAGGTCCGATCTAAAAGGATCTAAATTGGAGAAACAATGGATCAAAATCATCCCCAAATGTGAAAGAGAGATGGGTTAAGAACCTCTCGGATCGAGTTTTGTCCGAAAGCGAGTGCAGTTTATTGGAAAAAGGTCTGAATTTCGCGGTGTCAACAAGCAAGTTCCAGTTACCGATTTAATCACTGCAACTGAATCGGCAATTAAGAACGCCAAATTAGATGCTACGGACGCGGAAGATTTGAGACAACGGGTGAGTGCGAGTATTTTAAGTGCCAAAGCTCCACGTAATAATCTAACAAAAAGCGAATAATTAGCCCTTGACAGTCTCAAGAAAGACACTTCCATCAGTCCTACCGGCTGACAAGGGTCGATGCACTGTTGTTTTGAATGCCAAAGACTATGACGAGAAAGCTAAATCTCTCCTTAAGGACACCAAAACCTATACACCATTGAAACGTGACCCAACTGGTCCCATCAAAACCAAGGTTACCAGCAAGCTTAAAGAACTTGAAGATTATGGTGCCATCGATACTAAATTGAAACATCAATTATATCCAACTGCAGAAACCATCCCTGCTTTTTATGGTTTACCTAAAGTTCACAAAGAAAATGCTCCACTAAGACCTATAGTGAGCAGTATAGGCTCGGTCACCTATGATATTGCCAAATATCTTGCAAAAGTGTTAGGTCCTTTAGTTGGACAGTCGGATCATCACATTTTGAACTCCAAAGATTTTGCCAACAAAATCAAGGGCATTCAACTTCAACCAGATGAAACAATAACCTCATTTGATGTATCTGCGCTATTCACGAGTATTCCACCCAGAGATGCAATTGAAGCGGTTCGTGACTTTTTGTCCCAGGATACCAAGTTACATGAGCGCACTCATTAACTGTTGAACAATTATGTGAACTATTACAAATTTGTCTTGATAACACCTATTTTAGTTATGGCGGCCAATTCTACAAACAAACACATGGCTGCAGTATGGGCTCGCCTGTCTCACCGATCATTTCCAACCTGTACATGGAAAAGTTTGAACGGAAAGCACTTTCTACATTTGACGGTATCTCTCCAACCAAGTGGTATCGTTATGTTGATGACACCTGGGTGTTAATCAAGACCAATGAACTTGACAATTTCTTCGATCACATTAACAGCATTGATCCTAACATCAAGTTTACCCAGGAGGGTCTATCAGACAACAAGTTGCCTTTTTTAGATTGCCTTGTTTATGTAGAAGCAGATCAGTCACTTTCTGTCTCTGTGTACAGGAAACCAACCCACAACGACCAGTATCTACAGTTCTCATCCAATCACCCACTGATCCAAAAACTCGGTGTGTAAAACCTTGTTTCACAGGGCGAATTCCATCATCACAAACTGCGGACAAAGTGTAGAAGAAAACACCTTCGCCAAGCTCTTCGTGACTGTGGCCTACGTAATCCACTGGTTGTTGACAAAGCCTTAAAACTTGGTGATAGTCTTCTAAACCTGCAGCGCCTACTGCTAGCAATACCAGGGGAGGCACTAGGGTGACAATAACTACACGGTGAACTCTCAGAAAAACTTAGGCGCATTTACAGGATTATAACACACTCTCCCACCCATTTCAAGCCTACAACACTCTTCGCCAATCTTTAATTTCATCCAAGCAAACACCTAAAAATCGTTTAACGGAGTTGTTTATGGATTTCATGTGCGGACAATTTTGATGTTAACCGAGTGCATAGTGGGAAACCTTCACACCCTAAGAAAAGACCCACAACGCATTGTCCGCTCTAGTTCCGAGGAGGAACCAGCTGAATCGGCAGTTTACGCACACCGTAAAGCTAGCGGACCAGAGTTTGACTTCGAAGAAGTAAAAATTTTGGACCGTGAAGCCGCTGGTTCGAACGTGGAGTCAATGAGGCCATCTGGGTGAGGACGGAGACAACCATCCCTCAACCCGCTGTGGAGGGTGTAGGTTAACTTAAATCGCAACTCTGGGACAAACTTTAAAAGACTTCCTCACAAGAAAATTGAAACGTCATCTACATCTCGTGACGTCATCTCTAATTAGAGATCAGATTCCACAACATCACAACCCAGCAGAAGGGTGTTGGTATCACCCGCAACGTCGGTTGCTCCAGTAAGTTTATTCTCTGGTTGTTTTGATTTAACATTACTACGTTGATTACCTGCCTGTGTTGATCTGGGTAATCATTACATGTGGCCAAAAACCAAGGGTGTGTATTTTCTAATACCACTGGCGAAATGGAGGGTACTGAAGCTGTGGCAATGGAGTGAGATTTTACTAGCTCATATGATCCACACTGCATGTGCGCTGTTATGATTAATGATTTGTTAGTAGTTGTTCAAACTTTAGGTTGAGAATTATAATGACTATTGTCGTTTTTTAAAGCGCTCATACGTCAGTGGCCGCGAAATTCAGCTGCAAATCTGGGCAAACATGACGCAACATGGTAAGATTACCCAAAAACCCCACAAAACAATACATTGATCAAAAAATTGTAACCATTTATCTAGGGGGTTTATTGCCCCAATGTTTTAATTGCTTTTTATGATAATTTTTGCCCCCCCCCCAACTATCAAAATAAAATTTGCTCCAAATATTTGTCTTTTATACAGGTAGAGACCTAACTCAATTAATATATCGATGGTTGACAAACAGAAGACGTAACATCACCACTGAAAGAATATTAAAGAATTCTTTACTTCGCATGTTTCCAATTAAAAATTGTCTTTGGTTTATATTTTGCTTCAGTAAAAGACAATGAGCTTTATGAGAGGTTTACATTTTTGAGTAATGGATAGATTTGCTTAGGTAGAAAATATTAAAGCATCACATTTCTCTAAAGCAGTTTCAGCAGAATTAAAGAATTCTTTACTATTTCTTTCAGTGCTGAGTTCCGTCCTTCGATTGTCAACCCTCGATATATTAGTATTAGTATTGAATCAATGAAACATGTTCACAATGTTACTGTTTTTTAAAAATATTTTGAAGGGTTTCAATCTTCAATATTTTGATATCTGGTCATGAACATTGCATATTTTGATGACAATTTAATTATAGTCAACTGCTTCATGTTGTGCAATATGATATGCTTGTTTTCCCTTACAGTTCGCCTAACCAATACCCAACAATTGATCGGTGGAAATGTATGAGGTTTTAAGGGAATAGCAAAGGCTTAACATGCGTGAGACCAAAAACCAAAAAAGTTCAATTCGTACCTTCAAAAATGGCCGCATTATGTCAATGTAAAAGAGCTAATTTCCACAAGGTGTTCCAACTACTTTTGCAAGTTGTCACAACTCCAACCATAACCAAATCCAATATCGATCGAAAAAAATGAGCATGTTGCCTCCCGGGGTGTGCTACAGGAAGGCTCATATGCTTTATTTACACTGCTCTAATAATAGATAGCACTATCGACACTCTAGAGTTTAATTTGGAAGTGTAGTTAAATGTGCGATCAAAAACGACTGACCATTAAATTCGTACGTTTTCGTTGTAATGCTGGAGTACCCCATGGTTCATTTCTTGGTCGGCACTATTCCTCAGACAATAAATGACATCCAAGATCATGTCCAGTCCAAATATTGAGACCCTTTGCTGATGATAGTATTGTTTACCGAGAGATTGTGACAAACTACTGGAAGACCAATGTATCTTCAACCAGATCTGACCAATCACAGCTGATTTGTCAACCACTGGTCACATTAGCGAAATTTCAACATAAAAAGATGTGCTATCCCTATCAATAAACCATGAACGTAACCAAAGTTACCACCAATATACAATCCTGGGCGAATCTCTTGAGAGGGTGGATCCAGCATGATTATTTGGGTGTAACCTTCATACACTATCTCCTCCGCTGGGATAACCACGGTCATAAAATCAGACAAACGGCAAGTCGCTCACTGGTCTTCTTCTCCGTCGCACCTGTCAACCATGTAAGCTATCTGTGAAAAGGCAAAGCATACCAACCATAGTGTTCGTCCCACAACTGGAATTTGCGTCGGAAGCTTGGAGTCCTCACACATTGGACCTTGGAGAAGTAGGGCCTAAATCGAATTGAGCAGATTCACAAGGCAGTGCTCGCTTGATTTTGGGTATTAGGCATAGGGAGACAACAGCAGTGAACCCTCTAGAAACCTTGGGTTGGGAATCTTCACACCAGACGCCTTCTCCACCAATTGACAATGTTATACCAAATACATCACAAACTGTCAACATACAGTTTCCATAGTTATCATCACTGACATCATTACATCGGCAGGACACGGATCACCAGTGAAGTACTCTATTCCTGTAGATCATTGATCCATATATAAATACTCCTTCTACCCACGCACGTCAAGCTTTGGAACCCAAACTACCCGCAGCTGCCGTATTTGCACCATAATCTGCACCTTCCAGGAAGTAGTCTGCGCCATCAAAGGGATACGGCTACCGGTGGGATCCAGACTGCTGTCTGTAACAACTTTCCCAGGCTTTGTTAATCGCACCCTAAGTTCTTTCATTGTTATACACAGTGACTTTGTTTATCTACCATTGGATTTTGTCAACTTTTTTCTCCACTATTTTTTCAATCAAATTGCACTTACGGTCTTGGACGCCAACATCAGCAACAATCCAGTTATTACGGTCGTATCAAAGCTGCATAGGAATATTATCTTGAAGATTTGAAGACTGGCCCAAACTGAGCGAGTCTCAAAAGTCGCGTCAATGGACATCAGAAATCCCACAGATGTGGAAAATCCCCATACATAGGTCAAGTTATTATGGTCCAATACAGGGTGAGTAAAAAGATTTTACACCGCTACAGAAAAATATTTAAAATATTAACAAGTTTAGAAATTGTTTCTATACACGAAACACAATAGCTCATTATATCTACTATAATTGTTAAGAATACTAAAGTTTACCTTTTGCTATTGTAAGATCGGTCGGTTACTCTCTAAATGTAAACGAGTGAAAATTTCACTACCCAAACAGGGGTGTGAAACTCTTGTATAAACCACTCCAAAATGAGTGGCTTGTACTTAAAAAGAATGAATTCTTTTTTCCCCCCACATCAAAAAAGAGTAACAAAATCACTCCAAAAGAAAAGTATATTTCCACTCGTTTGAGGAGTTTAAACGAAGAGGAAGACAACACGAAAAACGAGTGAAATTACTCTTTTGGAGTGATGTTCACTCTTTTTGAGATGGAATCTCACTCTTTTTTTTAAGTACAAAATCACTCATTTGGGATTGGTTTTTAAACGAGGTTCACTTTTTTAGGGAGTGAAATTTCATCGGTTACATTTAGAGAGTAAATTGACGGAAAGCCGCCAAAAAACCCATTGACGGTTGTACAATTCTTTACGTCCACAGCAGCAAAAGCTATTGAGTTACTGTCATCTAAGCTTATAACTTTGTTTTTGTTCTAAAGTAACCATTTCATAACCTCACCCGTAACACTGTTATTGATTAAATATTCGTAACGAGATAAGTTAATGTAACAATAGCGTAACAGAGGCAGGAGGGGGCAGGAGGGGGAAGGGGAGGCACTGTCCCTACTATATGGCCTTACCAGAAAAGTAGCTTAAGCTAGCGGTAAAAAACGGGAAAGTGGGGAAAGGAAAGCAGAAAAGGGGTAGAGAGAAGATAAGAGAAAGCGAGGGGAAGGGAGAGGAAAAGATTGAGACAAAGGGAAAGACAGATGGACGTTCAAGGTCTGTAATGTCCAAATTACGGCGGAAATAGTGGGTCAAACGGGCTGTATGCACAAGATTGCCTAAATTATTGCCTTCAGTTCCCGTGAAAAGATCTGTGACAAATTTCACCATTATGAAGTAATGCTTCACAAATTTGGGTGTAGATTTAATGTTGTTATTGATTTCAGAATAATTGAAATAGTGTACATTTCTGTAAGGTTTAACAAAGGTATCAAAGCCAAGCAATCCAAGTCCCTTGGCCAATCCACCAACAGTGATTCGGTGGACAGAGTAAAAAATGGGTACCTATCTTTAAAGTTAGCATAAACTCGCAATACAACGTTCAAAAAATCAAATCTCTAGTAGGTGAAACAATTCTAGTTTTATGTGATAGTCGTATCTTTGTAGATTTTTCACTGTCTGTAGAAAAATTCAAACAAAAGAGTGTAAATCTTTTTTGACTCGACACTGTATAGGGTCGTTATTGTCTGCTAATCTATTTCACACTGTCATGAAGAGACACCATAATTTTCAGTTTTGAATTCAAATTTCCGTTTTGTTCTGAAAACTACATTCGGTTTTTCCGTTTTCTAATTTAAAAACTCTAGTTCCTAGAGTCTAATCATGGATTTTGATTGTTAATTTCTATAATTTAGATGATTTTAAACATAAAGTCAACAGCAATTCTTATCTAAAACAATAACTTAAACTCTAAAGCTTGGGTTTTACATCTTTTAGAAACCGAAAATTAATTCGTTTTCCGGTAAAACGGAAAAAATTGTCCTAGACATGGATATATTCAGTTCATGTATATTTGAAATGAAGTCTATGGCAAGTATATTGCACAATAGACGATAAACCTGGTTTTTCGTCGATAAAACCTGGTTTTTCACTGATAAACTAGTTTTCCAAACGAAAAACCAGGTTGCTCGATCGATTGTTATAGTTTTTGAAAACCAGGTTTCGCGACGAAAAACCAGGGTTTATCTGTTCTATTGGCAAAATACTGCCATAAAACGTCTTACGTGTGACAAAGAAGCGTTGATCAGGGTCTGGGGTTTTTCCCATTTTCGTTTGAGGGCTATGATTTTATTATTTTACAATTGCTATCATTTTTATGGCTATCATGTGGCTTTTGTTATTCACTCATGCATTGCGGATAAGGGCGAAATATACCTTCAACATAACGCCTCCCTTTGTATTGGATGCGGTGTATTCCGTTATGGATAACAAAGGATATGGAATATTAATTATGCAAAATGAAGATAATCCACTAGAAAAAAGGATTTATGAATATTAAATTTAAATGACATATAAGAGCTCATTATAACTTAATGAATATTTAAACCTTCCCCCTATCATAAGGTTAGGGGGAAATTGGCTTCTTGTTGTCTCTATAAGACGTTAGGGCGAAATTCGTTTTCCCCTAACTGTCCTTTGCATCGCGGTTTATTCCGTTTTAGAAAACAAAGCTATGATATTAATTTAAAGTGCATTTCGTGAATTCTAACCCCCTTTCTGTTTTGTTCATGTTTCGCTTGAATCCTTGAGAAAGCTTATTCCCAAAATTTCAGTGATTCTGTCTGATTTTGTGCGTTGGTGTATGAAAAATGTTCGTGATCACATCTCCCATGATACTGCTACAGTATTTAGACGGACCGGAAAATACAAAATTGCGAATTTCTTGACAGAGCCGATCGAATTTGCGTCAGAGGGCAACATACTATACTTAGACCGACGGTTCCGATGATATAAAAATCTCAACTTTTTTAGGTTAAGTCGGGGGGACGAGGTTGTGCTGTGGATCACGAAATTCCCCTTTAAATAAGAGCTCATTATAAAATAATGAATAATTCAATTATTCAGAAACAAGCAGCTCGTCTCATTTTGGCATAAAATCGATATGAAAATTACACCTTTTCGTACCGATTCTCCAATTGTTGCCAGGTAGGAGAAAGTCAACTACCCAATGTATCAAGGGCTCTTCTCCAGCCTATCTGCCTGCTTAGGTAGTAGCGTGTTCATGAGGCCTAGAGCTCATGAAAAGGCGCTTTACAAATCTTTGGGTGTGCATGTGTGTGCGATATGACATGTAAATTGTTATTCCATTACGGGTATTTTTTTAAGCAGCAGTTCAAACCAAGTGAAGATGAATAGAGGAAGGGGCCACCTTTCCCAAAAGCGGCCGTCATGATGGCGCAGCCATTTTAAAATCGGGCAGGCGTTGTTTTCTTAGCTCTATATTAAATTATGGGAGGCGTAGCTGATTTTCTTATTGCATGTTTGATGTTAGGTAATAAAAACAACTTCTGACTGATTGATTTGATACTCATGACAATGATGACATTCGATTTTATGCGTGAATCGCGTTATATGAGAAGGCGGTGCTGGCGAGACAGGCGGTGCTTGGCAATTTGTCCGCACCGCCTTTCTTTGCTAATAGG
>JAMKCH010002050.1:0-69415 GCA_023653785.1 Ophioderma brevispina | reverse complement strand
TACCATAATTTGCAGCAACAGAGTCTATTCGATAGCCTTACTTACCTATTAGCATAGTTTTACCAAATGCGCTAGACGATGCGCACCCCAAAATTTGCATTTTTTAAATCACAATGCAAAACATCTGCAATTTCAGGAATGCTTCTATGAGCATAAAACAAACATTAATTATGAACCAAATGAACTCCTTAATTAATGATCTTAAATTCGCTAATTAAACATAATTATTTTATCCAAAAATGTGCACAATTAAGAGTTTTGTTATTTTCTTGCATTGTGAGAAGTTTACAAGCTATCAGCTGAAATTTTTATGGTTTTCCCCTTCAAACCTTTACCACCAAACTATGAGAGAGGAGCGTGAGTTGTATGAAATGTTACATAGCCTAATTTGCATATTGTTGCAAAAAAATGGGCCATATTTGAGATTTTTATTAAATTTTGCATTTTGTAGGGGAAGTTTTTACCAAAGCATACAATTGTAATTTCATGCGTTTCTTCTTCCAACCTGTACAAACACAACTGTGTACAGAATGAGTATTGAAAATTATTTAATGACTAATTTACATATGTTATCAAACTGCAGAAATGCATATAGGCTGTTTAGACCCCCATTTTCAGCATCTTGGTCACCCCAACAAAAGATGCATATTTTTAAAGATGGGCAACTCTCACCAAAATGACCCTATTGTGGAGAATTTGAAAATTGACACAAAAATAACCCTAATTTTGCAAATTTCAACTTTTTTCTAATTAGCATATTTTCCGTCCAAAAAACAGAATTTATGGGCAATTTGGCTGTCTCTCACCCAAAGACCTTATTTTTCCAATGCTTACCGAAGACTCTGGGTTTTGAATGAAGACGCTAGCCTACACCCGATGAATTTCATGTTGGAGTGGACCCCTCCCCCCCCCACAAAGGTACCTCTTTTTTCCATGTTACCAAATGCCTCGGGTTTGAAATCGCTAGCCTTACCACCCCTATGAATTTCATGTTGGAGTGACCCCCCCCCCGTGAAAATTAACTAAGGCCGGGGTCATTATTTGCGCCAGGGGAATGGAGGGATATAGGGGAATGCGAAGGCGAAGCGAGAGAGTGCAACAGATAAACTTTCATTTTACGGAAGCGAGGAGGGATGCGACCTTTCTCGCCGAAACAAAGTTGAAATCCGCCATTTCTCCTGGTGGTAAATGAAATAATGCATGCCCCGTCCCCTAATGTATTAATTAAGCATAATCCTAATCCTTCAAGAGCAATTGTGAGGGACCTGCTCTAAGGGCAGAACAGAAGGTCTAATCAAACAATAAGTGTAAAATTTTCGGCATGATTTATAATGGAAATGCCATTTGGTTTTATCAAATGCTTCATCCTACATCGAAGCCCATACCTCGCTAAGAACGGCCTTTCTTCCCCCCAATAACGGCACAATCGGATGATTTAATGTCATATAGGCATGTATTACATACTTCATATTTCACTGAGATACAACTATATTTATGTTGCGATGCTTTACATCACAACTGTCACACGCCGCCACGTGGCCACGTGGAGCCCACATGCCGCAATAGTGTTTGCATTTCAAACATCAAGTTTGGCATACAAGCTGGTTGCTTGGTGGCACTTTACCATTACTCCTACTAGTCTTCTTTTCCGAGCGTTGTTAGTGATCAATTGCTTTGTAAAAAAATACATAAATTCTTTGATCAATGGGTAATCTAGCATATCTTGTTAATCTTCTGGAAATGTGTTTCGTTTTTGAGAAAAAAAAAATCGCGAATTGTTTTCAAAATCCATATCCAGCAACCACACATCTGATTCACAATCAACAGCACCCCGCTTGTAGCTTGTCGATCTGAACTTTCCAAAAACTCATACTCTGAAGAGCCTGTAACGAGTCACAACGCTCGGATTTACACATTTCGTTAGTCACCGTTAGTCAACTTAAATCATCAAACTCATACAGTGGGTGCCAAGCGGTGTGGGTTCTATGTTTTACCGGCGTTTCCCAATGGGGCGTGCAAGGTGCCTCGAAAACATGCTCATTTCTGTGAGATGACGTATCAAGGTATCTCACGCGATAGCTACCAACCTACATCGTATTTTTCGATTCCTTTTTTTGAATGTTTGAGGGAAGATATGCTGCAACAACATATTTTGAGTGGGAATGACATTGGGAGTAGCATTTTTTGATGAAGAGATGATTTCGTAGAATTGTTTGTTCTCTAACTACTTTTGATCTTCTCTACGCACCCCTCACACACAACGTTCAGTGCAGTAGCTCGGTCACCGATAAACGTCAATAGGTAACTGAACTCCTAATGTATGTCGTGAAATTCTTCATCCATGTTGTACATAAGTGGTCCAAAAAGTTTACACTTTTATGTCTGCAAATTTTCAAGAAGTGGGTGAGTGTCATATCACTGATATTTTGGGAGATATTTATTCTACCTATCTGTTAGAACCTTGGTGAAAACGGCGTTGAAAACAAAGTCCAATAACAAAATTGCGGACGTGTATAAAATCCAGATCAAAAGCCACTTTGCAGACACGTAAGTCTATGGGGGCAATCATGATAGTTACAGTAATCAATACGATTGCGTGAACTGTAGGCCTTCTCACGTAACAAACTACTGACCACCCTCGATTTTGTGTGTGAATGGTTTACCATTTGGAAAATGACTGATAGATATCTCAACAGTGAACTGAACTTGAAATGTCCATTTACATAATAATTAAAGTTTGATTTCTTATGGGGAATTTTAATTGAACGAGACTTGCATTTTTTTTCTTTTCCAGACTAAATCAATACTCTGCAGCCTTCTGCTTGTACATTTTTCAATGTTTGTATGGTTTGGGACAAGACCGTAAATATGCAGCCGTTTTATTTTTCAATTTATAATAGAAACTTGAAAATAACTGAATTCTTATTCTGATTTGTGTTATTTATAAATAACAAAGTCACATGACGGTATGTTGGTATCAATCTTGGAGATGTAATTCGTGTACCTCCAACAACGAGTGCCATAGACTTACGTGTGTGCAAAGTGGTTTTTGACCTTTTCTCTCTAGATGACGGCCATTGTTGCCATTTCAGCTTTGTTTTCACGCCGTTTTCAACCACGTTCCACAAGATAAGTGTAGTTAATAAATGTTTTTCTCAATTATTTTGAATGTCTACCAACTTTTGATAAATTTGAAGAGAAAAGTGTAAACTATTTGACCACTCTGTATATAGCGCTGCTAACAGCGTCTATGGTAATGGCTTTGTCTTCATGTACAACAACGTCATGCAGTCCACACAGAGAAGGGCAATCACGCATTCTCGGCTTGTGGAAGAAATTCAACGAATGGTATAGCCTACAATTTCGCCAGACCTCACTCCCCCTCGAGCATCTTTTGGGACCAGCTTAACGTTTTGTTTTTTGGTGTATACCGTATCAATTGACAGAGAGTACAGCAACTGATGACTAAGACGGTTTTTTACAGAGGAATGGGCCGGTTGTTTCCCTCACCAACGTTCTGACGCGAATTCATTCGGGGACTCATCGCCATGTGTAACCGATGTCAAAAGGTCATTTGACAATTTGTGAAGGATACACCACTGATTTTCTATACAATGGATTGGCTACCACATTTAATTGTAATATTAGTGACTGGGCAAGGGCGGCATCTTGGCTCTACCGAACACCATACCATTCCATGGACACCTGTTTAAGAAGTTGATCCCGGTGCTCGCCTTTAGAGACATTGTCCATCCCATACGCGCAATACAATGAGCTCAATGAACTGGCTTGATTCTGTAAGTCGTTATATCGCTTATCCAATTTTCACTGGGAACAATTTTGTATAAATGAACCGGCCTTCTTACACCTGCGTGGGCCTCTTTTGGATGACCAATATGGCATTCAGTGCCTGAATTACGAAGCCCAGGTTTCCAAGCCATTGTATAGGATCAGTGGGATCCACAAACATCACGAAACAGTACTTAACTTTTAGTTAAGCTGCGTGTCAATCACTGAATCGTTTTTGTGGATTTTGAAAATGCCTCTTTTTGTCTTTAAAATTGTGCCAGTCCGCCATGATAACGGATGTCTGAAATTTTTTAACACACATGTTAAATAAATTCATATATATATTATTACTATCAATAAACGTTGATGAACTTCCTACATAAGAAATTAGTAGCAGTTGTTTAGAGGGGAATTAACTATTTTGTGTTTGTTTTTATACATGTATATGCAAAGATAATGCCAATCGGTTGGGTATCGGCCGAGCTATAGTCTTTTGAATCAAGTAGCAGGATTTCCATTGTGAATGCAACGTCGGCCATTACTAAGAAATTACTCCACAAATGATAAGGGTATTTTTGATATTTATGTGTTTTATATATGGCAAAGCTAATTCCAATCGGTTCGCTTAGGTAGGCCGAGCTACAGTCGTTTGGAATCAAGAAGTCAGCTTTTTTCCCCTATCCACGTTCCCATTTGAATGCACGGCGGCGGCCAACTAAGCAATGACTCCACAAATGATAAGGTATGTTGATATGTATGTGTTGTTATATGCAAAGATAATTTCCACGGTTACATTATAGGCCGAGCTACAGTCTTTTGAATCAAGAAGTCAGCTTTTCCCCCTAACCACGAATTCCCATTTGATTGCACGGCGGCCAACTAAGCAAATGACTCCTCAAATAATGAATGACAAGGGTACTTTGTTTATATTTAGGTCATATAAATTGGTACCTTCTGGGGTAAAAATCAGTGATAAGTTTTATTTTGTAACACTTTTTTCAAATGTTGGCATATTTTTTTTCGGTCTACAAATATAGACAAACTTTAAACGCTCACAGTTGTCACCGATCTGTTCCTTCATATTATGGTATGATTCATTTACCTCCTCCATAAACATATATGTAGCCCGATTTTCTTTCTGACCCGTTTTCGCGCTGAACGCCCGTTAATTTTAATGTGAATCCGTGGACATATAGAACTAATAATATTCATATATTATCCATACAGCATAAAGACTATACTAGTATAATGTCCCTGGGGAGGCAATTGAATCAATGTTGTCAATATACGTGTATGTCTGATTGCTGCAGAATATAGCTTAGTTAGAAGAATCAATGACTTATAAACGTTAACGAAACAAATAACAATTTTAGTATGTGTAATTCCATCATTATTTTTGCAAAAAAAGCCATAACCTATAACGTTTACATTTATTCACGATATCCAATATATAAAAAATCGTTTGTTAAATTTCGTCCAGTGTAGATTAAGTAGGCCAATGGCGGTGCCGGGGGCATGGGGGGGGGGGGGTAACTTGGCCCACTTTTGTCTTCCTTTCCCTAGTATGCCCATAGTCACCCCCTCCGCTGCCAAAGTCAAATGACGGATTTTTTGTCAAAATTTTTTCACCAACTTTGGCAAAGATCATCGATTTTTGGGCCCAAATTGGTTAAAATCTCCAATTTTTTTATATTTTGCCCTCAGAATTGTCACCCCCCCCTAGAATGATCTGATGTTTTTAAATGTTGCAACTTTTGCATCCTCAGCATTTTGAGATATGAACGGGTGGGGGGGTAAATAACTTTGTCAATTTGTACACGTTTCATACAGGGTTTAAAGGTCTTAACATGTTCACCTGGTTCTCAGGATTAAAAAGGGTAGTTTTGCTATATCTGGACACTTTTAAACAATGGCCTTGAAATGGTTCAAGGTGACCCTGACGTAACATAATAAATTCACCTATTTCTCACCAAAAAAGACCCCCCCCCCAAAATTGCTCAAATTCTTCATGCTTTTAGGTAAATACTGTATGTGATTTGTTTCACATTTGGGGCTTAAGGGGCAAATAGTGTTAAGGCACAAGGGTCTATGGGGGATCAGCACTTAGTCCTCTGTTAGATATCTTTGAGTTGATTTACTTCTCATAAAAACAATTTGAAACCAATTTAAAACCAATCGGATCAACATCATTATTACCCCCATGATTACCTTGACAATTTTTGCCTGTCGTGGCAAAAACAAAAGGTAGTAATATACTAAACTAGATATTTTTAAATCCTTAGAACAAATGAAAATATCTATACACCTTTTAGGCCCTTTTGAACATCTACAACATTTTCTCTGTTAATCTCCCCGCTTCCCTATCTCACAATGCAGGCAAATGGTGCCCAGACACCATCAAAACTTTTGTGCAGGCTATTTTGCAAGTTCAGGTGGGGGACCTACCGCAGAACTATAAACGAAAAGGCTTAAGTATTATTAAACATGCAAAATTTGGCCAAAATGCCATATCTCCTGATATTTGATCATGTGAAAATTTCAAGGGGTTATATTTTGAGATTTTTACAAAGAATATTATTTATGGAACTATTTAACACCTTTATTTGGCTAAGTTGAGTAAAAAAAATTCTCATATATCCTTTCCATAATTTAAAGTAATTAAAAGTCACCGGGTAAGTGATTTTTAATGTATTTATTGTTTTTCTCACCCTGCGATATTTTAGACAATTATTTTTAAAAATTAATAACATACACGGATGCCCTATTTCTAGATTCTTTCATTAATAATTATGATCGTCATATAAATGAAATTTAAACACTTCCATATTTCACATCAAAAGCTCCCTCAATTTGTCTAAATGTTTCGAGTCCTATAACTCCATTTCGTTAAAATACGCTAACATCCAAAACGAGAACGGACGTAACTAAACAAGCTACTGCTATTACATTAAATTTGGAACACGTATTAAGCAATACAGGCCGAGTGGCACCATGAAGCCCTATTTTCAAAATTGTGTTCCACATTAAATTACAGCCATTAAATTATGCGATGGTCGATTACCGGTTGCCATGGCAACGGTATAAAAATTCGGCTTCATGGTTTCCTGCGTATTTACCTCATGCATCTGTCACCCAAGTTTCGTCCCATAGCATTTTGGTTATTTAGTTCCATTCGTTCTAGCGTTAGCCAATCAGAGCCTTACGTGGTTACCATGGCAACCAGAGCAAAAATGTTTCATGGATTTTAAAACTTTGTGACACGGGCTACAATATGATATATAACATGTTATGCCAACTATTTAGGAAAATTAGGAAATCATTTCGAATTTCACTGCTTCAGACTCCATACCCCCCTTAAGTAACATTGTAACCATTTAATATCGATAGTGGGTTTGGTTGGCTTGGGCATTAAGATCTTGGAATGGTTACTTTTTTGTTCAATGGCAGAACACAATGTTTTCAATCAAATATTTACGACGTGTCTTTTAATTTGAAAATGTACCCAAACTATACTGTTTTCTCATATTTGGTACCAGATTAGAACTTTTAATGAAAATAATAAACTGCACAAAAATCTTCTTTCTCACGAAATTGACTGAAAATTCAACTCAATTTAGGAATAAGCATGAAGATTTGTTGGTTTGCCTATCAGTGATGTTTTGTTTCAGAATTTGTCAGAAGATGCAAACTCCTCCCAAAAACGGGGGAAGTAAAATACGATTTCAATGGAGCCAAAAATGGTGATTGAGACTACAAACTATCTGTGTTTTATGCTTTTTTTTTTCGCTTTGTATCTGCGGGGGCATAGATTCAATCCAATCATTGCATTTCCAACAAAGATGCTTGAAGTGCCTCCCCCTGGGCAGTGTCCCGCAAAATATTGATACCCACTGACAGATACGGCATGGGCATATATTCCAAGTTTATTTTAGCAATTTTACTATCACAGAGTAGACCGACAAAACGACCATCATTATGATGATTTGTTTGCTTGAAGTTTACCGTTGGCAGATATGAATGCATGGTTTTAGGATATTATTCTATGTTTAGTGTGGTCGGATATCGCCGTGGATACTGTGGATTTTTTTTAAAAACCACTAAACGAGGTTTGTTTCTTCGCAACATAACTTCCGATTTGGTGAACTTTCGCTCGGTTTCTGACACCTCCGGTGATCCAAATGTAGTCTGATTTTTATGCTAGACCCGTTGTCGCATATCCGGGACCGAGCCGGGATTGTCCATAGTTTTTAAAGCATTCCCCCCCCCCCATTGGCCGAGAATATAACGGGGATTGTCACACCCAAGCCCTTCCCCTAGTATGGGGCCCGGACATCGCGGGGATGTACAAAAAAGTGTAAGCCCCGGCTACCCGGGATTTCGTGCTCCTTTAGCGGGGACAACGCGGGGGGTGTCACGAATGCAAAATGTACATTCCCGGCTAGTCCCCCTTGTCCCGGACCCCCAGGTCCGGGATTGAAATTGACAAGTGCATTACACTGTAAAAATTAAGTGTTTATGTTTTGTCCCAGTTATAAACACCTTGACGCGTTTAACGAAACAACAAAATAAAAAATACCAACTTTTTTTGGGGTCCAAAGTGGGTATTTTCGTAGACCACTGCTCTGATAAATCGTAACAGCATTGAAATCAGCAATCGTTTTTTCCCAGTTTTAAATCAGAGCAATGACCTTTAAAACATGAACGCTTAACGCTTTAAAACACTACAAATTTGCCAGCCGTTTAGGAAGAATAACCACCAATTTTTTATAAGTTAAAAAACACATAAACCCCAAAGGCATTTAGAAGCTTAAACGCTATAGTGTTTCAAAATAAACACAAAACGTTTTTTTTATTACTAACACTTATGATAATATTGTTTTAACGCGTTTAAGGCGTTCACGTTAGAAATTCACATTGGCTCTGATTTAAAATGGGAAAAACAGCGCTGAATTTCAATGTCTTTTTTATGAATTTATAGGAGCATGGTCCAAGAAAAATACCCACTTGTTTGACCAAAAGTGGTATTTTTATTTGTTTTCGTTAAACGGTCTAGGTGTTTAATAACTGTTACAAAAACCTAACACTTAATTTTTACAGTGTATACGCCTAACTTTCAGAAAATCGTGACAGTCCATTTTAATATTCTATTCTCGGGAATTTCCTCATAACAGCTCTTCAGATTTCACTTGGCATTGAGATTAATAGCTTGTCCAGGGACACAAATTGCGTTGATTGGCCGCGGGTTCGAACTCACGATTTACAATGGTCTTAGGGTCATGGATCATTTCGTTTTATCGGTAAGGGCCATACTTCTTTCCTCCCTCTCCCCGATTTGCTAAGAAACCTGGCGGTGTAACCTGTACCGAACCCCGAGTAACCACCCGTAGTCAACAGGCGGTGACCTTATATGTAAAAGAATGAAATGGTACCGTCTATCCAGAATCTGGCCATTGATTTAAAGACCATGGCCGATCGCTAATAACTCCCTCGCGTGCCCCAAAACTCCAGACTTAAACCATAAATGTTTTCAAAATTTTGGTATCAGAAAAAAGCTACTACTTTTCCTCTCTTTAACTCTGTGAAATCTTAGGGCTAAACGGATGTTTGGTTTGGAAGTTTATGAGCGAAAATAAAAAATGAAGTATCAGCGCGAAACTTACAGATTGGGTTTGGGTTGAAGGCCATTCTATCAAGATTCCCTTCTTCTTCTTTCGTATCGTAACCCATCATGATCCAGACCCCAGATATGGGTAACCAAACGTCTGGCTGTGCTCCACTGAATTCCGCCAGATCCTTGCTTTGTTGCATTGTGGTCCATGCACGTGGGGCAAAGAACCAGAGAGTTCCACTGTCTTGGTACTTTTCCACAACCACAGGTACGGTAGTGTCCTGATCTGCTCAGTTAAGAGCATCAGCCCCCACTTCCTGCAAGGAAACCTGTAGATCGGCATCTGGTTCTCAATTCTGTTGAGACATCGCATTCACCCATGAGGAGTCAGCTCCAGGTTGTAGGTGCTCACCAGGTTCAATACGCTAGATTTTTACTTGGTTTGATGGCAAGTCTTTCTTTCCACATGGCGACTCTCTTAAGCTCCTTAGAGACTGTTTCAAGAGGTTGGACTTTGCGTAAGATAAAGACTTCATATACTAAAATCGGACCATTCCCCTTTAACAAGTCATGTTTGTTCTGGTTTGAGCATGATATCAACACAAACATCATCATTCTAACAGATTCCTGCTAATTTTATGCTCTATCTGAGACTGAAAAGTAAAATTTCATACCATATGTGAGACTGACCGAGACATGGGTTGAATGTGATACCCTATCGATTCCTGCCCAGGTCTCGCGTTTATTGTGACTTGGGTGGTTACCCGACCAGAACACCCCGGCTAAGATATTTCCGTCCCTGCACACACACCGACACACACAATTATTTTTGTTGGGTTAAAACGAAATTATTTTTGTTAAATCGAAAAGGTTTTCAGTTAAAAGTTTTGGGTTAAAATGAGAAGTTTCTTTGGTTAAGGTAAGAAAATGGTTACAACGAAGAAAAAACTTTCCAGAAAAACAAAAAGGAAAATCATTACAATTTTTTTTTAACGGAACGTTTTTTGATTAAAACCAAAGGTTTTTGTTTGGCTATCCCGAAAAGATTAAAGTTGAACAGGCGCATTTTCAACGAATTATTATAAGATACCACAAAACAGATAGAAGCCTTAAGTATATAAGGTCTTGCACACTCCACGTAGACCCCCCTCTGCAAACCACTTTGCCGGTGGAAGTTTTTACCAAAACTCTGGTCCGTTCATTGATGGGGTACATCAACACGACAACAGGGCAGGATAAAAAACACTTTCCCGAAGGACTTTTTCCATTGGATCATAATAGGAGAACATTGCTGAAATAAAAATTTTAAAAAGTTACTCCAGTACGATTTAAGGAGCAAAAACAAATTTTGAATAGCTTAAATTCAAAAATGCTTAATTATGCTAATTAGCATAATAATCCTATGGCCGATTTGATTTTTTTTTTCCAATAAAATATGCGCAACTGATATTTAGGCAATTACATAAAAATTTTGGGCAAAAATAATTTACCCTTAAAAATGGCCCACGAAAAACAAAATTTAATAAGATGCATTGGAAATCAACTCTTGTTTTTAACGCCATGATCCATCGTCTGGTGCATAAAAACACTCCGGGGTATTTTATTATAAAATCGTTCTGTTTACCAATATTAAGGGCGCTGATTTGAGGTTAATAATTTCATGTGAAGACTGATGTATATAAAGCTTTACAACCAAAAATATCAATTTTGACCAATCTTCAAGGCGCACTATATTCCGAGTGTGCCAGTGGGTCTTTAAGTTAAAACGAATTTGTTGGAGGGTTAAACGAAAAAAAAAAGGTTTAAAGTATTTTAGTTAAAACGATAAAAAAAAATTATATGGCAGTAAAACGCATCCCTACTACCTGTATATCGAATGGTGCATTCCTTACGTTGGTATTATATACATGAAACTTACACGTGGGCTTAGAGCAAACAAAAGCGATCTATACTTGCGTCATATTTGCAAAGCGCAAGGCAGACCTCTGAAATATAGTTAATCAGCTGTAGACCTTTAACGAGGTAAGTCGTCTAATCTGTAACCCAACAGCGGTGTAATTATTGTTTTTTTTTATCTGTATTTATATTTACCTAATATTTCTTATTTGAAAATCTGAATTAGGTTGCTGGTAAAATTATAGCCTTACGCCACCGAATTTAGAAAACACGCGGTTGGATTTAAGTTCGCATTTTTTCCAATCGTATGAATGACTTTGTTTTTCACTTTTTATCTGTGTGACCACCGCCATTTACTTTTTCTCTACCAAGGCTGATTTCAAAGCTGAAATGTGGAGTGTGGTCAAATTCTAGGCTTTTTTGTGGTAACTTTGATGTCTTCTTTCCGAACGTCCCATTTGTAAAAGAAAGTTCATTTCCATACATAATGCTATGTCACTCATTTAAAGGCATGAAAATAACATGGACCATTTCAATAAAGGCAGGTTATATCGCGTATACAGAGTGAGTAAAAAACTTAGATTCAGATTTTTTTTCTTGAAAGGTTAAACGTTATTTTTGCTTAAATGTTTGCTTTGGTAGTTTATAGGGTTACACAAGCTACAATATAAGATTTTTATTTGGTGTCTTTCGGACTCTGTGTTCAGACACTATATCAATTTTTCGGCGAGCCCTAAAATTCTGTTTGGCCAATTTTACCCACACAATGCAGAGAGGCTGAGACTGACACCGATATAACTTCTTATAGCAAAGACAATTCACGCATGGCCGTGCGTCGCGAAATTTGTACCCCGATCGTGACTAAAATTTAAAGTAAATGCGGCTTTGCATATTTAAAATGACACAACCCGAGAACTGTACACCCTACTATAGTGAAAGTACACATTTTTGGAAAGATTTTTTCAGGGAATGCAGATAGGGGTAGGTCTGAAAACAATTATAGCTGAAGAAAGTTTGAAATTTTGCCAAAAAAGTGTATCGCTTATGAATGTCAGATTTTCAGCATGCTATATCCCATATGGAATTAAAAGCCAGATTTGCGTTCTTCAGGCCAAAAGCCCTATTAATTCATACATATATAGTTTGTTGAGGTTCACATGGATGCTTCACAGGATTGCTCCAGGGTGAAAAAGTAGGACTCGAAAAATTGGAATAAAACATTTTTTAAACATGAAGTTAGTATTTGAAGTATAGGTGTATAAAATTATTTCAGAATTGTTAAATTTGTGATTCTAAACATATTTGAAAATGGTACTTACAAACTAAGAGATGGTAGTTACATCTTATTTTAAAGTTTGTTAGTGAACATATTAAGATGTCTTTATGATCGACTGTTCGAAGGTTTTTTTTTTTTTTTTTTTTTTGATGGAGTTATGTTCAACATACACTATGTTCTGCTTTGGAATTATATCAGTCCTTTCATCCCTCTTAAACAAGCATCCCTTTCTTGATGTTTTCTCATAATTGTAGTATTTACCAACAACTGTGCATAGGTGCACAGGTTTCGTATGTGTAGTTGAAATCAGGACGGGAATGTGTTCCTTATCAAGAGTAATAACTCCTTCAGTGTCCACGTCAAAGAAGTGATAGTTAAACAGGGAGTCTGTCCCTAGCTTGATAAGATCCCTTGCATACTAAACCAGACGTCAAAACCAGTTCATGGCTATTTGACAAATTTGGCCTACAATCTTTGGCAAAATTGTTTTGCGCCCTGCTGCATGCAATTTGTTGTTCTATTTTCTGTTCTTAATTGTAATTTAATTAGTTAATTAGCATTCAAGTGTTTCTACAGAGAGTGTATAAATTGTTAATGCATTTTTATTTTAAGAATTTGTAACAGAAAAAAAGAAAAATAAGAGCCTTACCAAGAGTTGTCCAACATATGAGAGATAGTGGAAAAACGATCTCGTTAGTTAATTACCTTTATTAATCAGCAGCTTAAGTTTGTTTAAAAGACTTTTCATGATAGTCAATACTTTTTATCAGTCATAATTACACCTTAGTGCAAGTTATTTTAATTCAAATGCTTAACCCTATCGACACGAGCCAATTCTGTATACGTTATAACACATAAGTCAGTGGCTTTAGAGATGGCGTCACAAATACTTGCAGGTCATTTGGAAAGCCATCTAAAAAGAATATCAGCAAAGACTAGGCTTGTTTGGTCTAATTTTGATGCATTTTTTCATGCTGTTTCTGAATATGCACTGGAAAATCGTTCTGCGACTGGAGTCGCTTGCCGTGTTCAAAGGATTAAAATAAGCAGTTTGAATTTGTGAAATGCACTGCGTCAGTATTTTACCATACACTTTCTATGGTACCGTGTCCGCAGCTCCACCACCCTGCAGGTTCGTTGGCTTAATTTATTGTGGAATTTTTTAGCATCAATGGACAGCTCTCATTTTGGAGAACAGAAGAAGAACAGAGCTTTAAAATGAGACCAAAAAAGGGATGTGGACATTCTGTTTCCTCTCAAAAATAACACTTCTATTTCATTTTGTTAAGCAAAATGTCACACCACCACCCTATTGGGGTACCCAGTTTGAGACGCATGGCTACATACAAATTTATTGTGTATTGATTTTATTCTTGACAAAAACATCCGTTAAATAAAATGGTCCATTATGCAACATAATTATCTCCAGCAAATAAAATTAACATCATTCAATCAATAAAGAGTTATTGAGTAAAAGTCAGTCTAAAAAAATCTCAGTTCATGAACATAATAACATTATTCAGAAATCTCATACTGCGCTAAAATAATAACACTGCGCAGTGTTTACTCAGTGCCCATAAAAATAAGGTTGAAGGTTGAAATTATAATTAAAACTTTCAATTTAATTATTTGCCTTTTTTTTGCAAATGAAAATACTAACGTTTTTCGTTTTGTATGGTTAAACTATGAAAACTCGTTAATCCAAAGTAAACTGTCGTCCTTAACAGTCCGCCTATGTGATGTGATCAAGCCAAAAATGAGTCGAAAGTCGCAACTATTGATTGTTGAGTTAGCCAAACAATGGAGAATATGTCTTTTGTTTCCTATTGTTTATTTTGTCACCCTTCATCTGATTATATCTTTTTGATTAATTGGTGAATTTCAATGGGGGTTTCATCAAATTGTAGCTTTCTAAAGGGTGCAACAGTTACATTAAAAAGTAAAAATTGAATCTGAACCGACTTAGACGGCATTTGCTTGATCACACACCACATATTGACTTAATCTGTGACTTTTAAACATGGTTTACCTTGTATTCTCTATTTAAATCTTGTGGATATTAATTTTTTTAATCCTACAATTATTATTCCACTATCTTTTGTTTGATAGGAATTTGGTAGTAAATGTTTTTGGTTGTTGTTTTTTTTACCAACGCGCTGTTGAAGACCATTACCTCTATGTAATAATAATAATAACAGAACATTTAGGTGGCGCTCTACAAAGCACACAGCGCCTTACAGAGAAAAGGCAAAAATTATGAGAGATCATCTTGGAAAGAGACAGGTTTTCAGGCAGTTCTTGAATAATATTGTTGTTGACTCTCTGATTCTAGATGGAAGCTCATTCGAAAGTAAGGGAGCTGCAATCTTGAAGCAACTATCGCGTTTCTTTTACAGCGGAAAACCCGAGAGACGGGTAGCATTCAAATACTATAATGATGCAAATGATGAGATCAGTGACATAGGTAGAAGCTCATTAGGATACATTAGTAAACATTTTGTCATCAACTTAAAGATGAAATTCTTCTTCACAGGAAGCCAGTGTAAAGAACTTAGGAGGGGAGGCCGACAGAGGGCTGGTCCCGTCCACACGCAAACACCAGACGCGCAGCTTTATTTTGCAACAGATCATATTGTGACACAAAAACGGGGCAGACAGGATTTAAGTCTCTCCGAAAAAATAGGCCAAACTTCTCCTCCCTAGTCAAATAGCACCAAATATGTTTATCCCTCTTTAAACCATAGCAAACCTTTGAGGAGAAATAACTCATGAATATTTTATTATTTTTATTTCTAAATGTATTTTTTTTGACTCGCAATCACACAAATAACAGTCATTGCAACACAATGGACTATGCTACTACAGCGGGATAGGCAATCATCTATATTCTTTCACGACAAACAGAAAATCTTGGAAAAGAATGAAATGAATGAAAAGCGGCTTTTGGTAGCTATCATATAAATAGATTCCCAAGGCCATTAACTTTGGAGATCTCCAATATTTATTATTTTCACAAATACAAATTGCTTCTCTTTCCTCCTTGATTTCTTAATGATTCATTCCAAAATTCGATATTTTATTCAAATTATATTGATCGATTTCAATTTAATGCATCCAAAATTAAATTGTAGTTATTTGATTTGTATCTTCTTTTAATTCTTTACACTGTGTCCCTGCATGTAACTTCTTCGTCAATTCATATGAGTCTTGAAATTACAAGACACACAAACCAATTTCAGGAAAGTTGCTTTGTACTTACTCAGACATAGTATAGCCAAACTATAGATGTTTTGTTCAAATTGTGACAGATAGAAAGACAGACAAATCCACGATATTAAGTAAGATAAAACACTATATGATTGAGTTGAAGAATTCTGATATAAAAACATAGTGAATATAAATCGTGAGTAGATGCTCAGTTAGTTCAGTACCAAGCCTGGGCTTTTAATATTGAAATAAAAACTAAATGTAATGAAAATGGAAGGGAAACTCTGGCATTTATTCGTAAGGAATGTCGATTGTGCAATTTTAATATATATCAACCAGATCGAATTTGTGTAATCAAAATTTATATCGGTTATGCTATATCATCCGGAATAAATAAACTGATTTATCAGCCATTTATCTACCCATGGAACCTCGGATACGGCTTTTAAAAAGTGTTTATTATATGTTTAGCTCAGTTTGATCTCGGGGGACACCACCATTAGCCTTTATCTAATAGGTTGCATAAACCATTTTTTTCTTAAGTTTGGAATAAAAAACCCGTTAGAGTTTGTTTATATTCGGTATTATCTTTAGAGCGCTTGATTGGTAAGAGGTCATATACGCATTCGATGTCGTTGTGCATTAATGTCCAATACCGGATAATAATAATTGGTATATTTAATGATGGAAACTAGCATTGGGATTAAATGCTTGCAGCTGTTAGCTTAAAGCCGCTATCAGCGATTTCTCAAAAAGGTTAATGAAATCGTTGTAGTAAATACCCCTTAAGTGGATAGGCATAACACACTGTTAATGTCAAGAATGATTTTTTTAAAGCTTTGATTTTACTAATAAAAGTCGGTATCCGACTTCTTTAGGAGGGCTGTAAACAGTCGTAAAGGCAAATCTTCAAACCCCGCTTTTAAAATGCTGTAACAACACCTCGTCTTACCTAAGCCCTTTTTTCGTAACACGGTTTACCAAGGGGGGGGGGGGGGGGGCCCCTCGAAAGTTTTATAAATCACCCATGCTTAGTAGTTGGATACCAGTGGATTTAGGTATGGGTCCTCCTCTTTCCATTGACCTAGAAAATGGGCGTCACAAAATGACGTCATTAAGTCTGCGAGACGGCAACATTGGCATTTTCCAAGAAAATAGCGAAAATCCAATTTTGCGCTAAAAAACGATGAAATATTTGATTTTCATCCTTCGGTTTTCAGCTCTAAAAAAGATGTCATTGGCTAGTGTAACAATAAACATGGAGTTTAAAAAGCCATACTGTACTAATATTTAAAAAAAAATGAACCAAAAAAATATCCTTGGGTGCAACCACCCGGTAACCCCCCGCCCCCCCCACCCTAACTTTGACGGCATACCCTAAACCCGGTGAAGGGGCTATCTTCACATTTTTTAGGGTTACTTGTATAGTTTTAGTACCATAAGTTCCTACAGTAACCGCTACATGATGTATATCAAATATTTTGGCTCCAATGGCCTACTATATTTTGCAAGATTTTTTTAATTAATTATTTACTTTGATTTATGTCACTAGGTGTATGCATTATAAAAAGCAGAATCACTGTAACTGTACATAAGATTTTTAGTTTTTGTCATGGGCACTTTCCGTTAGTGCACGGGGGCTCCTCAGGGACCAACCTAATTAAGGGCAACACGACGCGATGGATTTTAAATTATTTTGCACCAAATGCCAGCGCACTAAAAGTTAGCCGTATACAAAAGTATAAACCAATATATACTGCAAGCGTTAAAACGCGCCCCTGAAAACACAAATTGGGTAGCCTAGGGAAAAAACCCCCCCCCCCCCCCCCCCCTTATGCGTTAAGTGGTTAATATTTGATTTACGACGAAATTGGTTTTAAATACTGCGAGCATTAAGGTACGTAGATTAAGTCCATGTTTCTTATCACGACGATGATCTGTTTGGTCTTCACTACTACTACTAACCTACTGCTATCCAAGTCACTAGCAATGTCATATGAGTCGAAGAATGAACTGAGTCGCTAAACTGAGGCAAAATACCGATGGGCAGAAAAAAAATAATGCAATCAGCGGGGTACACTTAGAGTAGAGCTTAGTGTACACATCGAGTAGCCTACGCTCTGGTTACACTGTGATTAGGAATCTTGCTGTGTAATCTTAGAATCTGAATCTCCAACCCTAAAAAACCCTAAATGACTCATTTATATAATCTCTCCTTTTTAGATTTAGCAATTGAAATTCTTCTGGCGACCATCGTAGATTTTGATCATTATGGCGCTTTTGAAGATACAGTTAACATTAGATCATTAAATACATTGGACTCGTTAATCCAAAGTAACTGTCGTCTTACATCAGTCTTATTGACTTTATCTGGATGAAACATGTTTAACTTGTATTCTCTATGATAAGTCTTGTGAGATATACTTTTTTTAATCCACAAAATTCTTACCCTATCTTTGGTTTGATAGAATGTGGTGTTAGTAAATTGTTTTTGTTGTTTGGTGTTTTACCACCGCGCTGTTGAAAGACCATTACCTCATGTAATATAATAATAACAGAACATTTAGGTGGCGCTCTACAAAGCACACAGCGCTACAGAAGCAAAAGGTAAAAAATTATGAGAGATCATCTTGGAAAGCGACAGGTTTTCAGGCAGAGTTTGAATAATATTGTTGTATTGACTCTCTGATTCTAGATGGGAAGCTCATTCGAAAGTAAGGGAGACTGCAATTTGAAGCAACTACCGCGTTTCTTTTACAGCGGAAAACCGAGAGACGGGTAGCATCAAATACTATATGATGCAAAACTGATGAGATCAGTGACATAGGTAGAAGCGTCATTATGGGGATACATTAGTAAAACATAGTCCTCAAATTAAAGATAGTTAATTCTTTCCTTCACAGGAAGCCAGTGTAAAGACCTTAGGGGGCTGACAGAGGGAGGTCGTCCACACCAAACACCAGACGGCAGCTTTATTTTGCACGTACATTGTGACACAAAACGGGAAGGACAGAATGTTAAGTCTCTCCCAAAAAATAGGCATAACTTCTTCAGTCATAGTCCAAATAGCACCAAATATGTTTAGCCCTCTTCACACCATGTAGTTTTTAAAACATTTGAGGAGAAGAGAAAAAATAACTCATGAATATTTTAATTATTTTGATTTCTAAATGTATTTTTTTGACTCGCACTCACACAAATAACACCGTAATTGCAACACCCATTGAAATGCCTAATTACAAGCGGGATTAGGCAATCTATACTTCTTTCACTGAACTGGAAACGAAAAATCTTGACAACGAAATTGAAAATGAATGATGGAAAAAATGAAAAGAGGCTTTTGGTAGCTATTCTATAAATTGTTACCAGGCCCCATTCAATTAAAATGAATTTTTAATCTCCAATTGATTTTTTCAAAATAAAAATTGATTCTCTTTCTCCCTGATTTCTTAATGATTCAATTAAAATTCGATATTTTATTCAAATTATATTGATGATTTTAAAGTTAATGCATAAAATTAAATTGTAGTTATTTTTATTTTCATCTTTTCTTTAATTCTTACACTGTGTTCCATGCATGTAAAATATCTTTCGTCAGTTCATATGAGTCTTGAAATAGACCAAGACCCAAACCCATTTCAGGAAGTGCTTTGTACTTACTAAGACATTAGTATAGCCAAGAGATTATAGATTTTTTTTCAAATTGTTGACAGATAGATAAGACGAAAAAATCCACGCATCAGTAAGATAACAATATTGCAGGAGTTGAAGAATTCTGAGTAAAAACATAGTGAATTATACATAGAAGAGTAAATGCCTCAGTAGTCAGTAAAAGCCTGGCTTTTAATATTGTAATAAAAAACTAAATGTAATGAAAATGGGAAGGAAAACATTTCTGCATTTAATGAGTAAGGAACGTAAGATTTGCCAATTTTGTTCATATATCACCAGATCGACATTTGCAATCACAATTTATTTACGCTATGCTAATCATCGGACTAAATAAACTGATTTATCAGCCATTGTGGCAGTTTATGTATTTCTACCCAGGGTCACACAATCGGATACAAGGTTTAAAGTTGTTATTATATCGTAGTGGGTTCTGCATAGTCGTCGAATCAGCATAAAGCTCGTTCCGAGGAAAACGGAGTTTGAAAGTTTGAGTTACTTGAATGCGTTGTAAATTAAATGAAATAAAAGGAAAAAAGTGAACTCTTTAAGTGGTGTATGGTAAGACATTGAATGGTTGAGAACTGACGACGTATAAACTACAAGAAACAAACTGTTTTTTCTATTCAAAATGGCCAATGAATGTGGTTTCGATGTTGTCAACCCCAAATGTTTGATTCGCTGTGCTATAAGGAGTCAATACGTATTCGACTGAAGAAACCCGTTGAGTTCTAAAGTTGGTATGGTGAGTTACTATAGTACGGGTTTTTTTTTACTATTTAAAAGATGATGCGATAATGCCACGCTGATAAGAATAAACGATGGCGGTGATGATGGTGGCAAACATAAACGATGAATAAGGAAACATTCAAAGCTTGACACGACCATGATGCTAACAGAAATGATGATAAGGATAATGATGATGATGGTGGTGGTGATGATGATGATGATGATGATGTGAATAAAGACGACGACGATGACGATGTCTATATGATGGAAGACGAGGACGATTGACGAGTCCTATGCAGTGTGTTTTTATGTACAACCATGCAAATTGGAATACAAACGACTTCCATAGCGGTTTTTTTTTTTAAAGTGGGAAAACTATTCATGTGGATATCGTTCGTTGTCAAGAAATCGCGCAGACACCACGTGACCACGATTGCAGAAAATTACAACCCTCTTACAAATTGGCTCCTTAAATATTTAAAAGTTTTAATTAGTCGCCAATATGTTTTTTAACTCATTATTTGCAGAAGACAAACATATATTTCAAGAGTAATACGTAGAAGGACCCACAAACAGTGTGTTTACCATGTGATATAAAAATTAATAATAGTATGCATGGGTATATTGAACACACAAATAAATATTGGCAGAATGTTCAAAAATTGAGCTCAGAAAATAATTTAAAATGTAACGGAATGTTTCATAACTCAAAAGATTTGGGGATAAAAGTGGTCTATTTTTCTCGTTTAGTAAATTTCTCATTACAAATAGTTCCTATATTTTAAAGTATGTACACGCTTAAAATTATTATACCAAACGAATTAAACAATTAACACTTAAGTGACCAAGGGGGGGGGTTCTAGGGACCCCAAAAATTTGTTTCGCGTGGCCGTTTACGAGTGCGATTTTGCCGCCGAATGTTGTGGTTTGTAATTGTCTGACTTTTAAATGAGATTCTTTTCTCATACCAAAATAATTAAAAATGGCCAAAGCCCGTTAATCGAGATAAATTAGTGGGCGGGTCCACATGGAACCCCCCCCCCCCCTTGGGGCACTAACGGAAGTCATTTGAGATATTTTTAAACAAAATAAGAATATTAAAAACCGAGAAACCAGCAAATTTTTTTTTGCTGATTATAAGTTAACAATAATGTAAGTAAACATATTAGTAACATTAAAAAATAATAAACCCTTTATGTGTGAAAAACAAACAATTTCATCATGGTAACCGTTGCCAAAACCTTTAATGTACAAAAACCTATATGGGAAAAGACGTGTATTTTGCAACACCCGAAATTGAAAAAATACAGGATTCCCTAAAAATTTGCTGGTTTTGTTGTTAATAGAAGTAATTTGGGGTCTTCTAGACTAGATATCCACATAAAATAAGTTTTTTAAAAAATGTTTGATGTAAGCACAAGGCTCATTTGAATTTTCCGTCTTTTGCACAATTTTCGCGTGTTTTGGAAACACTGTTTTGCCCCCTAATGTGCCCCCAAAATAAAAAATCTCAAGTTTTTTTGTTTTTTTTAATATCTTTAAATAATTGTATACTTCTGTATTGTATAACTTTCGTGCAAAAAATTCCCTCGGGAAAGTGGTTTCCTTAGGGGGGGGGTCCAATGGAACCCCCCCCCCACCCTTGGGCCACACAACGGGAGTGAAAACACCTTGGTCACTAAGTGTTAACTAATGGGTAATATACTCATCAATCTAACATATCTAAATAAATTAGAAACTGATTAGTTAAATATTAATATATTTAAAAAGGAAAAATTCAATTTAGTTCTGAAAGGAGAGTTTTTAAATGATGTATATATTAGTAATTATTAGTTTGCAGAATATCAAAGTTTAACATCAAAGAAAAGCAAAACTTTCGCAATATGTTTACAGTCATTTTTGCTACACGGTTTTTTTACTAAGGGTGTGGGTGTTTTAAAACACACCGAGAATCAATATAAAGCAATAGGATGATTTCGATGGTATGTATGAGCTCCATCAATATTTCACAGATTTGCTTAAAATATGTTTACTTTGGGGTTACTAGATACCCGTCTGATTTTGATAGCTTTGTCCCACCGTTTTTACTGCTTCCAAACATTAACCTTAGTATGGCGTCCCATTGACACAAAGTTCACAACGTAGCAAAAGTGGTCATTTCCACAGAGTATAAAATGGAAAAAATGAATTTTGCATAAAAAGTGTAGATATATTGGATTTTCATTCGGGTTTTGGCCAAATGATATGGAAAAGGAAAATGACAGGTTTTTGTGTTAATAAGAATATAATTTAGAGCCTACAGTGCACCAATATGTAACACAAAATGAAAAACTAATAACAAAGGATTAATGCAGTATCATTTTAGGCGAAAAGTCATCGAGGTCGGAGAAAAACAAATAATGGCGACCATTATTTTTATTTTTTCCCGCCGAGGATACATTATGATGCCCAGAGATGATACTACAAATTTTTTATTCTTAACTAAAAAAACTTGATTTTATTGTTTGTTTGTTCTGTATAGGTTTTAATGAATATGCATTATTTTGGTATTTTGATTGCTGATTAATATGAAAAATAAATGATAAACAATGCATCGCGGCTCATTATTGCGAAGATACATGCGGGCAGTAAAAGACCAATCAGAATGATGCATTTTCAATAATGTTTTGTTTCGCCCAAAATTAGCAGAAGGAGTGGAAAGAATATTGGAAGGACTTAACGAAAGTTTTGAACGTTTTTCGCACGAGGGAAAGTTTACCTGGGTGGGAACACTCCCCTTGGTTTAATACGAGGGGTAAAGTCACTATGCCCCCCCCCCAAAAAAATATTAAATTGGTGTATTTGTACAAATGTTAAAACTTACAAAATTTTTTGTTTTTTGATAATTCTTTTTCACGACGAACAGACCGTAGGTTTCAATAAGTCCAATAACATAATTAAAACACAAAAATTAAAAATGTTGAAATAACATGACCAATCCCTCAGGAAGAAAGGTAAATTTCACCGATAGTCTCTTTAAATCTTGATTAGACCTATTATCGATTTTTTTAATTACTGAAGTAGCATCTTTGTCCCAGAGAATACGTATTCGTTCACACTTTATCTGTGTGCTTTGAGATATTTGGACCGCAAAGCTATCGAATACGTATTCGATTGTTTGTGAAACGTTTATACAAAAAATGCGTGTTATTCGACTGCGGCTATTTTGGTTAGGAGATGTAATTCACTTTATTTTGGGTACAATTAAAGAGTACATTAAAATGCAACCAGGAACAACTATTAACTCAATTTGACCAAAAAAAAATCAGATTCGACATAGTGTCGTGACCCACGACGATTGTATGTTTTAGCTCAGTTTGATCTCGCGGGACACCATTTAGCCCTTTTATCTATGTTTGCATAACCATTTTTTTTCTCCTAAGTTTGGAATATAAAACAACCCGTTTTAGAGTTTTGTGATATTCGGTATATCTTTAGAGCGCTTTTGATCGGTAAGAGGTTATAGTACGCATTCGATTTGCAATTACATTTCAATACCGGATAATTAATAATTGGTATAGTTAATGATGGAAAAAGCATATGTGTGGATGATTAAAGTTGCAGCTGTGAGTAACGCGCTATTCAGCGATTGCTTGCAAAAAAAAGTAAAGAAATCGTGTCGTAAAGAACCCCTGAAAGTGGCTAGGCATAACACACTGTATAATGCCAAGAAATGATTTTTTTAAAGCTTTGTTTATAATAAAAGTCGGGATCCGACCTTCTTTAGGGCTAAAACAGTCGTACAATGGCATCTTCAAAACGCTTTAAAAATGCTTAACCCATCGTCTTACCAAGCCTTTTTGTAACACGGTTTAACCAAGGGGGGGGGTGGGGGCCTTCGATAATTGGTTAAAATCACCCAATGCTTATGAGTTTGATACCAGGGAGATTATGGTCCTCTCTTTCCCTTGATACCTAGAATGGCGTCACAATGACGCATTAAGTCCGCGAGACGGCAAAATTGGCATTTTCCACAGGAAATAGGAAAGAAAATCCAATTCGTGCGCTAAAAAACGTTATGAATATGGTTTTCATTCGGTTTCAGCTCTACAACGATTCAATTGGGCTAGGTGTGACATAAACATGGAGTGTTAAAGCCATTACTGTAAAATAATATTTAAAAAAAAATGAAACCATATAAAATATCCTTGGTTGGGGTGGTGCAGCACCCACCCCCCCCCCCCCCACCCTTCAAATTGACGGCATACCCAACACCGGTGAAGGGGGCTCTACCTTCACATTTTTGCGCTTAAAAATGACCGGGATAAAGGATGAGAAAACATTACCTGGAAGGCAGTTTTACGAAAGTTTGGCATTTTGCGAACCGGAGCGGAATTTCACTGGGGGGGGGGGGTTTTAAGAGGGGGGGTTAAGGGTCGGTTTTTCACAAAAAAAGTAAACATAAAGTGTTGACCTAACACTAGCAATTTAGAGATTAAAAGGATTTTGAATTTGATTGTGGCCTTAAGATAAAACTTTTTTTATCTGGTGAGACTATTTGCTCGGGTTTGTTGCCTTTGCAGGTGGGTATTAATTTCTCGTTTGATGTACTTTGATAGGGGGGAAAATGACTATTCGTGCTCTTATTTGGTATTATTGGTTATGTTTCCGCCATAGACAACGTTTGTCCAATACACTCCTGAAACGGTATCAGTCTAGGGGTAGTCTAAAACAATTCCAGACCAAATTTAGATAATTTTGTATACTGAGACAGTCCTCCTGTGTCCTAATAACATTGAACATAAGACACAGATACTTTGAATGTGTGTTTGTGTACCCTTTTTCAGAAGGAAGAAACAGTATTCACCGTAAAGAAGGGGATTGTTGTAATGTTTATTAAATAAAATGCTATTAATAACTTGAAATGATAGGCTGCACCCGCACCATTTTAAGACTCATTTCGGCCAACTTTATCAAATGACTTTGTCGTGTTGCAAGGAAAAAAGAGATTAGATTTTGTTTTGAGGAGCGAGGGCGAGAGAATCTATATGTTTATATGCTGTATGCGAAAAATGACAAAAAGGGCCGATGATTTTGTAACATGTATCATCAATATAGTGTGTCATCCAAACACACCATTGACGAGACTAAAGGAATCACACCATAAATAAATACAGGTTTGGTAGCAGACGACCGTCAGTGCAGACAGTGTTGGCGTCCGGATATGGCCCAAATTGCCTAAATGAAGAGTCACAAAAATGTGTTGATGGTGTGTCTTTAAATGAAAATTGGACAATTAATCATGTCTGTGATAGTAACAAACCATTTGGGTGTTAAAGATTTGGTCTGTGCCATATTTGTAGAATTTCTGAGGGTTTGGGGAGGAAACGGTACAATTTTAATTTCTAGTAACACTCACCTAGGCGTGAACGTTTTGGAAAACACGCACATTTTTTCGATGCTCTGTAGCTAAAAAAAATCAACTTCATCATATGACTTTTTCCTTTTTGTTGAAGAGGTCTGGTGCTAATCTTCCAAAAAACAATTCAGTTTTGAAGTAGTAGTAACCAGTCGCCTTATAGCCGAGAAATCGACGTTTGGTGATGCGGGTCATTTGGTACACAAGTCTATGGGGAGTATTTAGTGGTGGGGTGATTTCCTACAAGAAAACGTTCCCAGCACCTGAATCTGTAAAACCTCGTCAACACATGGTGGTTCTAGTTGAATAAAAGAGGCAGTATTTTATTTATTAGTGATTAAATTGTACAACGTCAACAATATTGTCCCTTATGAAGGCCAGTGTGCCCTGTGAGCGGTGCATTGTCCCAATCTCTAGTATACTCTGTTCCATTTGATGGCACATAAAATGGGTGTAGGGTCTGATGAAACTGAAAACAAGTTGTTAATTCGCTAGATGTACCTGCCCTTATGTTTTTATTGACTTAAATATACACAGCAGATCGGCAGGCAAAGTTAACTCATTGCATGTATATATTAAAATCGTTTTCAAACACTGTGCAGCAATTGACCTAGCAAGGACCATTAAAATTGTGGCGCGTGCAATGGAAGGATTTCGTGTAATCGAAATTTTCAAAGGTTTTTGAGAGATTTAGGAACAAGTCGTTAGAATGAATGTGGAAACCGAAAATAAATTAAAGTTGAAGAAAAGAGACAAAACAAAAGACATAATTAGTCCTGCCTGCCCAAAATAAATTCGATCTTGAACTTCCGTTCAACAACTCTTAATAGACGACTTTTGTCAGTTGTAATGCTACATTTTGTAATAAGAAATATTAATGTAGGATTCCCGTAATAATTAAAGCCGATGGAAATCTCATTCCAATATGAATACAGTGACGGGGTAAATAGCCCCATGTACTTTTTAAAAACTCATTGTTCCGTGGTTCACGCAACTCATGTGATGTTTCCGGGCTATTTTTATAATGGACAGACTGGAATTTCATGTTTCTAGCTCTGCGAATTAGGATCCGGGATCTTCGAATCTAATCAACAAATCCCTTCTTTCTTTATGACGCATGCACACTTTGGTGCATTACCCGTTCATAGGTATTGTTAACTAGTCAATTACCAACGGAACTGTTCATAAATCTCGCAGATTTGAAAATCGGGGACGCTCTTACGAATGTGCTGTTATTGCTTCTCTTCTAATTTGGCTCTTCTTAAAAGAAGCCAACACTTAGAAGAGAAAGCATCACCATAGACTGAGAACGACTGACTGACCCAGATTTGCAGACGACTTAGCTCTTGTCACAAAATCTGTACAAGATATGGAAGATCAGCTAGGTCGTTTGATTGATGAAAAAGATGACAGGTCAGGCCTTGCAAATCTTGGCTGACTCGTGGACTTTATGAGGTCCAGGGTAATGCCCCTAGGGTTGATATGCTTATTATTTTGCGTATCAATAGGAAATAAGAGGACACCATAGCTATCCACTGCTAATCAAAAAATCATAAACACCGAGTGCTTAAATAAACGAATTCCCGGTGGCACCGGTGGTAACGACGATCGAGGAGTTAGAGTTTTTGACCCCATCCCGACCGAACCATGGCATAAGTCTTCTTTTCTTAAACCAAACCCATTGTGGAAAACTGAAATTCCATTCCAGTGAGCAGTTTATGTGCAGTAACTTTGTTCCATGGACAACAATAAGTTGTAATGGCAACAAAGGGCCTAGGTTCACACATGGCCTGGGATTGATCCCGCTCCCACATTGTCAATATCACCCCATGGGAATATGCCTAACTTCACACACAATTTAAAAATCTTAACGATAATAGTAATCATGTAGCTTTGCGTTCGCTGTGACTGACATTAAAACTCCACAAAAGCAAAACATATTTTAATATATCTACCTCGACACCTATACTTAGTACGATAATATTACATATAAATAAAACCAAAATGCCATTAAAATGGCAAACAGGGCCATTGATATGTCCACGGGGACTACTGTAACGGCTCAAGGGTTAATCAAAACAGTTACTGAATTCACAAAATTGTCCTTAAAGAAATATGAAAAATGTCAACAAGTTCAATTCGTAGTAGTCAGTTGCCAAAGTGAAATGGTGTCAATAGATGTGCCCAACGTAAATATAAGAAATATATTTTTTCATTTTTCAGATATACATATTCTGCTTCTAAAAAATGGCCGCGAGAATACACCGACAGTATGCCGACAACTATGCGGACGGACACAAAGCAGTGATGAAAGTCTTTATGGAAAGAAGGGAAAAGCCAATCCTACCCTTACGTGTGGCTTCCGAGATTCCTGTAGATGCGATAAGTGCTTCCATCCGACCCGCCGCGGACTCGCATGACGGCTTTTAGAGAGATTTGGGGACACAGAGGTTGCTTCCTTCTTCGGGTTGAGCTAGAGGGATCTGAAGAGAACTGTGTCCTTGAAAGAGTTTAAAGCTGGGCTGGATGGGCATGTTTGCGAATACGAAATCGACTGGGATTCAGGAGCATATAGCATGCTACCCGGCGGATAGCGATCCCAGTGTCGATATTAAGCCAAGTATGGGAGTGTGCAGATGTGTGTAGCAGAAAAAAAGTGCAAGTCTTTGATTGCAATGGAAATTATGGACTTCGACCAAAGCCGCTGACCAAATGGCTTGTTGAGATACAAGAATTTGGGCTGGCAATTGTTCAAAATACACCACTTGAAAGCCGGTCAATGTCAGAAGCTTGGAAAAAGGGTGTCCTACCTTGCGGTAACTGATGGAAGGGTAACGCAAAATAAAACGTATTGAAAGTATGTTCCGTAAACTACTTTTTGTTTTATTAATACTTTTTTTGGACAGAAAATATGTTTTTATCAATATTTTTTTTAATATAGGGTTGTAAGGGACATGTCACGTCACATGTTTTCTAGAAGATTTAATTAAACATTAACAAAAGTGTATAACTAAATATTTTTTGTTTTGTTACGTGTGTGTGATTACGACGAAAAATGGGGCAGAAACGTTTTGTAGATTTATTAGTGTGGGTTGGTATATGTCAATGAAACAGTTCCCGTAGGATTTGGTGATGAAAGTTGATGTTCTTGCTGGCTTTTTCATTCAATAGAAGAAGACAGTCAGAAAAATGATGGGTGCAAATTTCCGGACTTGCTGCCCCTTCCTCAAGGGGGAAAAAGTTACTACAGGAAAAATTTAAATAATTGAGTTTAAATGTGGTTTTATGTTACATTAACATGTTACGTCTCTCTTATTAGGATTAGAAAAAGTAATATTTGCCTAGAGCCCCCCATAAATGGTTCCAGGGTCATCCTGGGGTAAAAATTTACCCAACAATGCTTTTTTCAGATTTTGCTTGTGCACAAACTGGTGTGATACGTTGTTTGTATGGTCTCACGGATGCCAAAATGGTATTATTTTACAGTGTTGTGACATTTGATTGGCTTAATTACATACCAAAAGGGCGCCAGGTATACATGGTTCTATGGGGGATCACCAGGAACTTTCCCTGGATGTCGCAATGGTGATATCAAAAATCAATTAAAAATGCATTTTCTGTTCTTGAGCATGACACAAGGATTGCATTTTTTGGACCACCTACTTTCAACAAACATCGGTAGTCATTACCCCCAGGGTGACCATGAACCATTACGTGGGCTGTCTTATATGACCGCTTTAACTATAAGGTTGGAACTTAGGAATAATATATTTTTTTGGTAGCCCTTATGAGGAGACGAAAACGCTCTTACGTACATTGTAAAACACAATTTTGACCCGATTTAACATTTTTTCCCTGTGTACGAACATTTCCCCCCTTGAAGAATGGGGGCATCCGTCCGAAAATTTGCACCCAGCCTCATTTTCTTAGGACGTTTAGGTCCTATTGAAACCGCAAACAGCAACCAAAATCAATTTTAGCCTGAAAATCCTACGGGAAGACACAACAACCCACATATATCTAAAAATAATGATGAGTTTTTACAAAAAATGATCACAATTAGCTTTCTGGTTTCTAACACGAAATGTTTCCATAAACGTGTACCATTATATATTCCTACAAATGATTAACCAAAAAAGTAAAAAAAAATAAACAATTGTAATACTGCAGGGATACATATTCATAAATTATTTTTACCCACAACAGTGATTTTATTTGAAATTTGTTATGTCCATTTGATATAAACAAGGGGATGGCTCGGGGAGGGTGGCACACCAGAATCATTGGAATTGAATTTGGAAAACAATCTATGACGCTTCAAGGCCTCTGGTACACTAGAAAACAAAAAAACTTCACCTGGCCATTTCACATACCAAGATTAAAGAAGAATGTAGTTGGCACACCTTGTGAAACAAGTTGCTCTTAATTTGATAATTCGAACATTTTTGCAGGTAGGAAATTGAACTATATTGGTATCAAAGATTGAAAGCTTCCCCGTCCCACCAATCAAATTTTGAGTGTTGTTAGGCGCACCGTGTGTAACACAATTTCAGGTTTCAACTTTGTCCGGGAAGAGGGGGAACCATTTTACCGTACGGGTATCCTAACACCAAAACCTAAAAATAAATCCAACGGTTTACCTCCTCTACCTGTAGTTTTGAGCTTTTTCAGTCTTAACACAAAAATTCTAATTTAAAAGCACACGGGAACAGTTGAAAAACGTCGTGAGAGTTTTTCATATGATGTCATAAGGTAACGGGTTTGTATCCTTTCAGGATGTTGGTACAAATTGTAAATCGTTGGGTTTTTCGGGATAGGGCCCATGTGCATGATAAATACTGTGTTGATGGAAAAGATAACATATATTTTACAATTTGTGATTGAAAGCGGTTACTTAACGGGTTATTTTAAAGGAGTTAAATTATAGTGGTTTTCATTATTTCACAAGCAGCAGACCAACATATCCACTTCAATGTCAGAATGCTCCAGAAAATATGGCTTTTCTGAGCATGTCCAATGTCTTTACACCGGATATGGCCCATATCGGCGAATTGGCACCAGGTGGTAAGACACATGCTCCGATGTTTAACCATTGCGTATTCATTAGTATTCGTCGTGCATGATGACGTTGTTTTAATACACTCGGCATTTAAGCAATAACCAGTGAGCACGTTTTGAAGAGCTCCCCCAATTTCAAAAATTGAGTATCTTGCCACAGTTATGTTTGGGTAATTGTCTAGGAAACTACATCTGCGAACGCGAATGCTCAAAAATTGCGTATTTCGATAAAATAAACGATTTTGTAATTAGAATTGGGATCCAATCCTGTATATAACGGCAGAGTTTTTGCGTCGCTTCCAAGATGAAAGTGCACCTCAAGAGAGAAAAATGACCTCTAACTTGTTTTTCCCTGAACCGACGGAGTAACTAATGGATGAACGTAGACACGTAAATGGCGGCTTAGTTCCCGGCATATTTCATACTGGATAAGGCCCCGTTTCCAGCAGCGGATTTGAATTATTATCGGAGATCTCGATATTAATTATTCTAATTACAAAAATTCCTTCGTTTGCGACACATAGACATGTTCGAGCTGAAACCATTCACAGGTATAGTTTCCTGGCCAGTTGTGACCCAGATGCTCACAATCGTGTAGTAAAAAGCCCAAAGTTTTTGAACTAATTGGGGCGCTCTTTTTAAAACAATTGTGCTATTTTGCTGTTAACATAATATTTTCCCACTTAATTCTTATTATTATTTTTTATGACAGAAAATTGTTTTATCATAATTATTTTTTTAATAATGGGTTAAGGCATGCTAACGTACATTTTTCTAGAAGATAATTAAAATTAACAAATGTATAACAATATTTTTTTTGTTTTGTACGTGTGTGTGATTACGAAAATGGGCAGAACGTTTTGTATGATTATTAGTGTGGGTTGGTATGTCAATGAAACAGTTCCCGTAGGATTTTGGTGCTGAAGTTGATGTTCTTGCTGTTTTTCATTCAATAGGAAGCAGACGGTCAGAAAATGATGGGGTGCAAATTTTCGGACTGCTGCCCCCTTCCTCAAGGGGGGAAATGTTACTACAGGGAAAAATTTAAAATTGAGTCAAATTGTGTTTTAATGTACATTAACATGTTCGTCTCTCTTATAAGGATTAGAAAAAGTATATATTTGCCTATAGCCCCATAATGGTTCAAGGTCATCCTGGGGTAAAATTTACCCAATGCTCAGATTTTGTTGAAACTGGTGATAAGTTGTTTGTATTGTCTCACAGGATCCAACAATGTATTATTTTTACAGTGTGTGACATTTGGTTGACTAATTACATAGCAAAATGTCGCAAGGGTCTACATGATCTATGGGGGTCACCAGAACTTTCCCTGGATGTCGCAATGGTGATATCAAAAAATCAATTAAAATGCATTTTCTGTTTCAGCATGACACAAGGAATCATTTGACACCACTTTCAACAACATCGGAGCATTTACCCCCAGGGTGACCTTGAACCATTACGGGGCTATACCGCTTTAACTAATGGTTGGAACCTAGGCAAATATATATTTTTTGTAACCCTTATGAGGAGACGAACGCATTAGTGTACATTAAAACACAATTTGACTCGATTTTAAATTTTTCCCTGTACTAACATTTCTTCCCTTGAAGAAGGGGGCATCAGTCCGAAAATTTGCACCCCATCATTTTCTGACAGTTTAGGTCCTATTGAAACCCAAACAGCAACAAAATCAATTTTAGCATGAAAATCCTACGGGAATACACACCAACCCACACTATATCTTATGATGAGTTTTAAAAAATGATCAATTCTGTTTTGGTTTCCTACGACGAAATGGTTTCCATAAACGTGTACCATTATATATCCTACACCAATTTTGTTTGCTCGAATCCACAAGTCATTTGTAATGGCTTTGTGGTGGTGTCAGGATTTGTTCAGCTAGTGTGCTGATCCGGGGCCGCGTGTATCCATGATACGGACGCTCCTAACATGGCCCGCTATTTGAGGCTGGGGCGGATTGGGAACAGTCAGGGGTTTACACCCTACTTTTATTCGACACTGACTGCGATGTACATGTACAGTTGTGACTCTCTGTACACGGGACCGACGGCTTAACGTCCCCTCCGAAGGACGGGATGCTTTCATGATCCATTTGCCCAATTCCAAGTGAACCATGGAGGAGAGCGGTATTCCTACACCAATATTAACAAAGTAAAAATAACAAGTTAATATTCAGGGTACATATTCATAAATTATTTTTACCCACAATCAGTTATTTATTTTGAATTTGTTATGTCCGATTTTGATATAACATTGGATGGCTCGAGGGTGATACACAGAATATTGGATGCATCTGGGGAAAAAACTCCTATGAGCTTAAGGCATCTGCGTATCACTAGAAACAAAAACTTAACCTGGCCATTTCACCTACAATCTTAAATGAAAGTAGTTGCCACACCTTGTGAAAAGTTGCTCTTTTTAATTTGCATAATTCGAACATTTTTGAAGGTATGAAATTGAACTCTTATTGGTATCAAGATTGAAGCTTCCCCTTCCCCAACAATCAATTTTGAGTGTTGTTAGGCGCACTCTAACACAATTTCAGGTTTCAACTTTGTTCCGGGGGAGAGGGAAACAATTTTACCGTACGGTAAGAAAAGTATGCCAACACAAAAAAAATAAACAACGGTTTACCTCCTCTACCTGTAGTTTTGAGCTTTTTCAGTCTTAACACCAAAATCTAATTTAAAAGCAACACGGAACAGTTAAAAACGTCGTGTGAGATTTTTCATATGATGTCATAAGGTAACGGTGTATCCTTCAAGTATGTTGTTAAAAATTGTAATCGTTGGGTTTTCTCAATAGTGCATGTGCATGATAAATAATGATGAAAAGAACATATATTTCAAATTGTTATTGAAAGCGGTTAATTAACGGGTTATTTAAAAGGAGTTAAATTATCGTGGTTTTCATTTATTTCCAAGCAGACCAACAAAAAAAAAAAAAAAAAAAAATTTTGACCACAACCATCATTTTTTAAAATTATTTATTACTATCTTTCGAATAGAAGTGGTTGCGTTTTGTTGTACCGAGGGGAGGGGTTGTCGACAATTTTGCAGTCCAAACCGCTCCACTAGTTGTTTTCTAATACACTCGGCATTTAAAGCAATAACGGCACGTTTTGAAGAGCTCCCCCAATTTTCAAAAATTGATATCTTTGCACAGTTATGTTGGTAATTGTCTAGGAAACTACACCTGCGAACGAGAATGCTCAAAAATGCGTATTTATCGTAAAATAAACGATTTTGTAATTAGAATTGGGATCCCAGATTGTAAAAAAAAAAAAAAAAAAAAAGAACTCTTATTGGTATCAAGATTGAAGCTTCCCCTTCCCCAACAATCAATTTTGAGTGTTGTTAGGCGCACTCTAACACAATTTCAGGTTTCAACTTTGTTCCGGGGGAGAGGGGAACAATTTTACCGTACGGTAAGAAAAGTATGCCAACACAAAAAAAAAAATAAACAACGGTTTACCTCCTCTACCTGTAGTTTTGAGCTTTTTCAGTCTTAACACCAAAATCTAATTTAAAAGCAACACGGAAAAGTTAAAAACGTCGTGTGAGATTTTTCATATGATGTCATAAGGTAACGGTGTATCCTTCAAGTATGTTGTTAAAAAATGTAATCGTTGGGTTTTCTCAATAGTGGATGTGCATGATAAATAATGATGAAAAGAACATATATTTCAAATTGTTATTGAAAGCGGTTAATTAACGGGTTATTTAAAAGGAGTTAAATTATCGTGGTTTTCATTTATTTCCAAGCAGACCAACATATCCACTTCAATGTCAGAATGCTCCAGAAAATATTGGCTTCTTGAGCAGTCCACTGTCTTTACACACGGATATGCCCTATCGGGAATTGGCACCAGGGGTAAGAAACATGTCTCCGATTTTAACATTGCGTATTCATTAGTATTCGTCGTGCATGATTACGTTGTTTTCTAATACACTCGGCATTTAAAGCAATAACGGCACGTTTTGAAGAGCTCCCCCAATTTTCAAAAATTGATATCTTTGCACAGTTATGTTGGTAATTGTCTAGGAAACTACACCTGCGAACGAGAATGCTCAAAAATGCGTATTTATCGTAAAATAAACGATTTTGTAATTAGAATTGGGATCCCAGATTGTACATAACGGCAGAGCTGGAAATGCTAAGTTTATGTCCGTCCAAGATGAAATAGTGCCACCTCAAGAAAATGACCTCTAACTTGACTTGCCTGAGACAAAACAACTAATGGATGAACGTAGACACGTACATGGCGCTATTTCCCGGCTATTTCATACTGGAAGGCCGTTTCCAGCAGCGATTGAATTATTATCGGAGATCTCCGATATTAATTATTCTAATTACAAAAATTCCTTCGTTTGCGACACATAGACATTTCGAGCTTAACCATTCACATGTATAGTTTACTAGCCAGTTACCAATGCAATCGTGTAAAAATCCCAAAAGTTTTGAACAATTGGGGCGCTCTTAAAACAATGTGCTATTATTGCTTTAACATAACATTTTTCCCACTTAATTCTCTTATTTTAACACTTAGATGCATAAGGGGGTCCATGTGGACCCGGAAATTGTTTTTACCACATTTTAAAGTCGGGTTTTAAAGCTGCAATGTTTTGGATTTTTTTTTTTTGTATTGACTACCATTCAGTTGCGCAACCTTTGATGAATATGATGAAAATGATGAAAAATATTGAAATGTGATGATATATCGTTTCCGTGAAAATTAGCCTGGGTCCACTTGATCCCCACTCCCATGCACCAATGGTCGGTGACAAAATACTTTAACGCATATATATGACCTTTGTCCTTACTCTCAAATACAAATTATGATTGAAAATAATGTTGCATTAACTAATTATAATATGCTGATCTCATATGTAAATAACCTATAAATAATGCTGATCTCATATGTAAATAAGGTATAATTATGGTTCCGGAACTGTAGAAATGAATGGTAAAATACATGGTTCGAGAAAAGGTTTTATTAAAAATCTTAAAATGTATCAAACCTCCATTTTTTGTTCTACACAATCAATCTGGTCTATTCTTAACAATTTTAGTGCACAATGTGGGAGAAGAAGGAAAAACAAAATGGCCGCTTTCCGCGCCCATGGAAACGTATGTTTCTCCCTAATTTATAATAATAAAAAATAATAATCTTTTATTTAGGTAGTTATTACGTCTGGCAAATTTCATGAAAAAAATCCTATGGGAAAGTTATTGAAAAAAAAAAAAAAAAAAAAACACACGAAAGCCATGGAAACTTCAACTTCAACATAGGAGAGAAGGACCTACAACGCGAAAACCACAAATTACCTATCCCGTTACCCTTTTATCTCGACAAGCACCCCACAAAGGCCAGGCACTCGAAATGCATTGTTGTACATGGCACGCGACGCCTTGTTGTGCCGAATAACCAGGGTACCGAATTACCGGTGCTAAATTTGCCTCCTTTCGAACTGTAGAAGTACCGAAGCACCTTGTTGATGTGTTGTGCGCGTCTTTAGCCTTTATCAGCGATTTCTGCCAGAATACAATAAACTCATTAAAATCCAGGGTTTTTTGCCATTTGGTACAAACATTTATCTAACTTTGACTTGATACGATCCTTATTCAATCTTTTAAAGCCAAAAGCACCCACTTATGCCTAGGCCCATATGATGAAGCTTAGTGCCTGTGTCCGTTAGCAGGTTGTCGAATTCGAATATTTTAGTTCCTTACATGCACTTGATTACGTGGCAACCTTTTTTTGGTTGATTGGGTAATATCCCCTTATCGCTATCACACCTTTAGTACTGATACCAAATAACCGACGGTACGTATTACTTGGAGACATAAATAATCGTACATTATTCATGTCTTAGGTCAACCAGAAATTTGAGGACACTTTTCATACGCATTCTCCACCATACTAGATCAATAATTCACAAAGTTCTGGTATTTGATAGTTTTTTGTTTCCGCCTCCAGAGAGAAGAGCTGAATTCTATAGCTCTTTCCTCCGCATTTTTATGCAAGAGTATTATGTAGTTTTCTGTAGTGTGCCAGTGGCTCTTTTTTTTTTTTTTCTACTAGTACGTGAATCAAAAAAAATGTGCAAGTTTAAAGATGAGCTTGACCTAAACCCTATCACAACTAGATCTCACCAAACTCACTGTGTTAATTGAGAGATATGCACTAAGTCCAGAAATTAGCGATGACGTCATCAACCAGACCCATATGGGCACAATCGCTGGCTCGGCCAGCTGACACCGCCGTAGCGTGCTACCCCGGGTCATGGGGCTGGGGGCCTGAAGGGCCCTGGGTTTTCGAATCCCCCCGAATTTGCGACTTTCTTGTTTCCCTCACCCTTCAGTTCCTCCCGGGAGATCCGACCCAGGTTAGGGATCATTAATTTAAGCACTTTTTTCCATATACATGTCAATCACTATATCACAGATTTGTTGTTGCTTTTATAAAACTCATCTAATATACTTCCAAATGTTGAAAAAATGGAAAGAAATCGATTAAATAATAAGCCAGATATGAACAAATTTGTAAGCACACACCTTTTTTTTTTTTTTTTTTTTTTTTTTAAATTTTAACTAGAATTTGGTCTCAAATGGATGACCAAGACTTATATCATATCATGATGCCTTTGTCAAGCCTAATGCTACATTTTCCTTTACAACAAAAAAAAACAAAAACAAAAAAGATTATTTCACTACGGATAAATCAATGAATTTATTTATAATACCAATGTACCAACTGATATGACGACTCAACCCATTCACCTTTGCAGAGCAATAAACAAGATCATCCCATTGTTTAGTATATTGCAAAGATTTAGTCCCTTTAATTGGCATAACTTGTATTTATACCTGGAGTACAGTCAGTAGTTGTGAAACCCTCTTCATTTACACACTACCAGGATAATTGGCTGAGATTTTGTGTGAACATTCAATTCCGTTTGAAGATCAATGAAGGCGATTATGGCTATTCAGATCATTTAAACAGTCGCATGGTCATCATTACTTTCATAATGCTATGTCCCGTATATCGTACTTTGACGTATTCTTGCTTATCTGTGTAATCCCATTGGAATGGAGGGGAAAGGGGTGTGCTTACAAAATTAGTCCTATCTGGCTGTATTTTTTATTTATCGTTTTCTTTCATTGTTTTTTCAAATTTGCGAATGTATATTAGATTTGCTTTATTAAAACACCAACCAATCTATGATTCCGTGATCTTTTCAAGGCAAGGTCATCTGCAACCGTGCTCAACAATTGTTTTTGATTCACGTAGTAATATAAACAGCAACGGGTTTGAAGCTATAGCTTGTTGTAGTATTTGGATCATCATCAACGCCAGTTTACACGCACAGCTATTATGATGACATGAATGGGCTTAACCGTTTCCATTCCTCGATTTGCCCCTCCTCTTTCATAGGAAACATAAAATTGACTTTCAGTTTGTAAACATTGTAACACGTTACAAAATCACAACATTTGTCTACAACATTTGCTCATAACATCAGAATCACGTAATTTTGAATATTCCCTTTTTATTGATAACTTACAGGTCCAGAAATCCCATTGTATCACTCAGGCCAATATTGGAGGCACAAACGTTTTCTCAGATGCCTTTAAAGCTGCAGAAGAACTGAAGAAAGAGGACCAATCATCTTACAATATCCTTCCTTCTACCGTTTTGTAGTTCAACTGAAACTATGGAAGCTAGCTATTACGGAGGAATTGATCACCATCAAGACAAATCCACGTAGATAGGTTCAAGTAAAACAATGTTGCGCACGAACTGGCTGAGCTTTTTTCTTGACATTAAATGTGCCACGAGAGATTTCAAGTCATCCATATGTATGTGATCAAGCAAATAAGTCTGAAGTCGGTCATTCGATTTTTACTTTTCCATGTACTGTATGCCCATTTGAAAAGCTGCATTTTGCTGAAACTCCCATTAAAATTGACCAATTAATTCCAAAGATAAATCAGTTGAAGGGTGACAAACAAGAGGAACAGAAAACCAAGGTGTTGAAATCCCTGACAGAATTTACAGTGTATCTAGCTGTTTTGTGACCACAATTCAAAAGCATTCGGACCAGGATCCAGGCATTGTACTTAAGGCTTTAGTAAGATTTGATCTGGCAAGTGAAAGATGGATAGCCGGATTCGCCACATATACAATAGCATGGTCTGTGAAGCTGATGACAGCATGCTTTTCAAGTTTGGTAAATGCTGGCAGTAATGTCAGCATCCCTTTTTTCCAGAATTTGCCACGAACTGCCCTGCCACCTCCCCCTCTGAACTTTTCATGTTTTTTATTACTGTTTTTACGAATGTAACATCCAATTGTTTTCAAACTTGTGGAAGTGGATTCAGTAAGGGTCCTTTTCATTATGTCTGAAAAATTTTTTTTATGCCATTTATTCGCTTTAAGTAATGTTTTAAAAAAGATATCTGTGTTTGTTTGTTTAAAATTTCTTCTTTAGGGCCTGGGTTACACATTCAGTGGATAATCAAAAAAAAATCCCCTATTCTTCCACGTGGGCCCTTATTAGCAGAATTCACTAACAAATGCCTGTCCATGGAGGCACGTACCCACTTTTTCAATACATTTTTACCAATGAAGAGCGGCCGCTCATTACTCTCATTACTGAATGGTGACGTCATATTTGCGATACAGCTGGGGAGATTTTGAAATTCTGTATTGTGTGTTCATGACGTTTCGAGAGACTTTTTTAGATCTCGGGTGGTAAAAATTATATTCTGCATAAATGGAAAATCCTGTATGGTCTCGGCTATCGGAAGCTGAAAACAGAATTTAAATAAGACTTTTCCGTGTTCAGTTTTTGTGTTGTTTTCATTTCATTCCGTTGCGCCATGAGTCAATCCCGGAAATTGAGGGTTGAAAAGTACTCCTAAATAATGGTAGATATGCGCGATATATGTGATATGAGATCTGCTTATGTGTGTCGGTATTACTTAGATCATTCCTGAACCCACAGTGTCATCATTGCAAGGTGACATTCACTTTAAAAAAGGTGACAATGGAAATATGCATGGCTTTTCCGGCATTGGAACCAAGGTTGAACTGGGAATTGCAATGGAGTATTGATTGCTGTCATATTATATGCGCGGAACCGTGTTTGTTGGCGCCGCGGGGCAAGCATGGTTGCAATGACCGTACAATGGTACACATTCGATTGAGTGATATGTAGGTCAGTCAGGAATTGTACTACACATGCGCGAATTCAGCTTCGAGTGACTTGTCAACTCATTTTGTTATAAAACAGGCGTCAATGGAGGGCTTTGTTTGTGGGAGAATCGCTATGTTAAGGCAATGGTACCGTTTGCTCTGCATTGGTGACGTTGCTTGACTTGAGGAGTCAATAGAAAAAAACAGGTGTCTGTGAATGTCTAGGTTACTCGTGGTCAGTAATTCGATTATATGTGTGTGCAGTAGAAATCACTAAATAAAACCAAACTGGGACGAATTCTTGAACAGCTAAACTGAAAAGGTTTGGTTATTTCGTTCATTGTCTACTTCTTTCAAGACACAATATGTACTACATACCGTCATGATTTTTCACGTGGGCCGATCAAATGGCTTGAAATCATTACGGAATATATATAAACGTTTTACTTTTGTTATCAATGAATATAAGTGTGACTAAAAGACATTCATTTAAAAAAATATATTCAATAATATGCGAAAGCATATATTATATTAGAAAGCAAATTGGAAAAATCGGTAAGTAGTGAACTTTCAGATGTTCAGTCTGCTGAGCATAAATACAGGGTTTGAATCTCTTAGCAAAAATCGGCCTGTAAATCGTTAGACGTGCATATAATGAATTATTTATCCATCGATCAATAATATCCGTCCTGCATGGTAGGATTGCGTCTTGCATGCGAAACTTTAAAATCCATCCTGCAGAATTTACATAAGTTTACGGTTTTTTTAAATCATCGAATGATCAATCATTTTAATTCAATTATTTAAGCAGGAAGCAAACAATTATCAACAAATTAATATCATCTAGGATTTCTTTTCTTCTTATAAATAGGCTCGATGACAGGAAAAATGTAGTAGCTATATACTGGAGCGACGGCGTTAGAGATCCTTTGCTAAGGATACCGGCAACAGAGGTCTCTACCGTTGTACCATTGCTAAATGAAGAAGTTTCTGTGATCTATTTGTCGTTTTCCTGGTAATGTTTTCAAGTACAAGAAGGACAACGGTAAGATAATGCGATAAGGAGGGTTAAACCTCGTCCAAACCCAGGAGTGCAATGGTTTTTGGGGTGTTAATAATTATAATAGGGCTGTTTGATATTAGAGGGTTCGGTGCGCATGGCTACATAGTCGCATAGCTGCTTTGAGCCATTGCGCGTGATGTTTCCAGGTATTTATTGTTTGATAAGATTCTTTTGCAGGGGAAGTTTCTGGAGTTTTGAGTTATGCACAGGTACAGAAGCATGATTGATGTGAACTTCATTTTTTCTGAATTTATCATGATATTACTAAGATCTTTTGAACAAAGGTTTAAGAGATGATTTTTTTTACTGGTCACTGGGACCGAGACTTGCCATAGTACATGCATGTAGCAGTTTCACAAATTACCGTTTTTGGAAATCCCCAATGCCCAAATCGAGGCAGATTCTTGTCCCTACCTCCCTGTACAGACCACGTGTATAGTTCCCTCATCATTCTCACATCTTGATCGATTAAGCTGTGACAACAGAGATACCGAATGCTTGCTGCTTTGCCGTATTGTAGTTATAAACGGTAACGAGATGAATAGTTTGGTGTCACGTGTCAGGTACCAGATCACGTGTCAGGTATCAGCTTATCAGTTTGCTCTTCGGGGGCGAACGATATATATAAATTACTGTATGTTAAACCTCAAGGTATGTAAGACCCCTCTCTGCCCAAAGTGCTATGATTTTTTTCCAAAAGACACCGTGTTAGTCTAAAACAGTCAAATGTACCTTTTCCCTATGATTCAAAAACCGACTACGATGCGTATCGGGTGCTTTTTCCAATGTAGGGATACGTACGTCATTTTTACCTGAATGGGTCCCCCCGAAGCAAAATAATTAAACAATCAATGCCGTGCGCCTCAAATCTTTATTTTTTCCAAAAATTGGGGTTATTCCCATAAATAAAATCCTTATTTAAGATTTCAACATCTTATATTGTTTTTTAATAATTACTTCATTGTCCCCGCATGAATGTGAAAAAGATGGTCCATAAGTCTAGAAACTGAAACATAGTCAAGCCGGCTAAATGACCCTTACCGTGGACTGTTTGAGCAGACGGATCCCCGTTAAGGGTATTTAGCCGGCTTACAGCCACTTGCGAGCGGCTGCGGGGGTTATGCGTCAAGGGTTTTTGTACTACCAAGGGTGGAGTGGTTCCACCCCCCCCCCTGATTTTTTCGTAATTGATGGACAAACAGCATCTTGTTTGGTATCCGTGTGTAGCTACGTAGTCTTTCTTCAAATGAAGTACAAATTATCAAGTTGTAACAATATGACGAAAAAAAAAATGAACAATGGGCTGCCTCGTTTCAAAATGGCGGTTCAAAAACGATTTTTACTTCGGTCAAAATTTCTCCCGCCTAAAAATGAGAAATCCTTTCCCAATGAACTTTTTTCCATAAAATATTGGCTCAGAGTAAGGTATTAAAGTTACCAGTACGAGGTAATTAGCATAAAACACCGCCATGGGAGATTGATGTTTTCCAAGAAAATAATGCGCATATGAGACTTGGCAATTAAATAAAATATTGGGCAAAATCATTAGAGTTAGAAACATGACGCGTTGAAACGCAAAATACACTTCCAATATAACTTAAAGCGGCACTGGCACGTTTCACAAAATATAAAATTTCTTCAATTTCTCAAGTGATAGTCTAGGCCATTCGAGAAAAGAGAACATTTTACATATTAAAAATAACTAATCAATAAACAGAGGGGCGGTTAATAAGAGGTTAAAGAATCCAGTAATTTGAGGCTTAATTAAGTTTTCCATAATTTAATCAACAAATGTGTATATTACATGAATATCATAGAATCACATCATGATATTAAAACCACACAAGGTCACAGACGGTCAAACAGAGTGCATGCCGTGGAAACATGCATACGCGTTATGTACCATTTCCGTCGTCTGCCTGAATTAATGTCGCCGGCGACATTAATTAAAAACGTGTTCGGTTTACACATAAGGACGCTGATTGGTTCTTAATCATTTCAGATGAGGGCTAATGTATATTAAAGATTTACAACCATGCAAAATATCGATATGAAAAATCGTGAGGGTGCACTATTTTTCAATGTGCATGTCTCTTAAGTGTTAAAAACATTCAAGTATCAAAGGTCTTTAAATTCAAGGGATCTGGTGGTAATAGGTCCTTGATTTTGTTTTTCTACAGGCGACAGGTGTGCTTCAACAATCGCGAGTCTTACATGGAAGAGAGGAATACACGGTAACGGAAACCAATGTCCGGTGCCTGGAAATCGGATATATGCAATGGGATTCCAACTCACTCGAAAATTAGGCGTCTAGACGAAAATAGGGGTTAATCCTAAAACGGATAATGCGTAGTTGGTATTGCTACGAACTGGGTACATAAAAAAATGTTACACACTGCAAAATGACAAAAAAAAGGCACCAATATGGTATCAACATGTAAACGTGATATTTTGGAAAGCCTTATACTACAAAGAATGGATTTAAGAGGTTCGCTATGACCAATTTGCACCCCAAAACTCACTCTGATAAAAAAAGTACACTCTAAAAATGTTTTTACTCAAACTGAGGATTTTTTACTCCTTATGTTAGTTAAAAGTCACAGCTCTTGTTGAGTATACTTGACTCAAACAAAGGTTGAGTAGAGTTTTTATCTTCCTTGTAGTAAAATTTTATCAGTAAAAGAGTCACTATTTGACTCAACATTTGTTGGTAAAATTTTACTCGCTTACTCAAGTTGAGCTTGACATTTTTTACTCCAACAGGGTGATAAAACTTACCCAACCCACAAGGAGTAAATTTTATACTGTATTTGAGAAGATTCCTTGCTCAACGTTGAGTAACATGTTTTGACTCAACTGATGTTGAGCATACTGTTTGTCCAACTGTTGGGCAACATTAATTTTACTCAATGAATAATTTGAGTATAAATTTGAATGCAGGTATTTTTTTTTTTTTTTTTTTTTTTTTAAGCAAACCGTTATTTCATGAGAAAGCTACAGGTTGCCTACCAGGTGAGTAAAATGGCATTGTTCTGTTCTTTCAAACATTCAAAAAGTTGACACAGCAAGATTTACTTAACTTGTATTCCTGGTATTTAAAAATAAACAAATTCTAAAGGACATATTTCATTACTTTACTTTTTTCTTCGAAGTCCCTGGTGATTCAAAATGATAGCAGATGCACCGATGTAGTGTAGTCCTGTACCGATGGACATGCACCAGTAAAACTAGAGGTTATAAATTTGTCAGATTAATTGTAAATTACCCATAGCTGGCAATATATACACCATATGTTTAGTGGCAATATTAGCGATCCACATTGGAATACACAGCGCTCACAGTATTACAGGCATCAAGTCACTCGGTGAAAGGTTGCCGAATTCATAAGCTTGATATGGCAGGTACCGTAGACATAGTCCGGTTACGCCGGAATCTCACCAACTTCACAATCATGACAAGTCCATTGCATCACCACAATAATAATTATTATTATCTGATTATAACTTGTTGGTGTAAAATATCAGAATGGCCAGCTGGCCAGCATTTCCGCGACACCCCAGCTTGTGATCAGCCGTTGATATGTCCGCAGCAATTCTTGGGCTGCACGTGTATGGGGTCGTCAACGTTGCGTAAGATCAGACTCAACACGGTGTAATTTCTGATCCGTAACTGCGTCAAACTACTTTGTCACGCACCGTTGCGTTAGATTTCAAAACTGCTTTACTCAACATGCATGTATTTCACAGTTTTGCTCGGGTGAAGAGTAAAGCGGAAATGTGTGTTTTACTCCATGCTGATTAAATCTTGACTCAACTTTTTACTCAACACGCTTTACTCACCGCACTGAGTAAAATAGTTTTTAGAGTGTCTGTCTTCAGTTAGTTTTGAAAATTTCTTTTTTTCAAGTAGTAATCCTATATTCATCATGAAAAATACAAAAGATATGAGTTTCTGCCTAAAGTATACAGGGTGATCCGTGTATTAAGCGGACAAGATAACTCAATCAGGTAAGCGCTCGACTCCAGTGTATGCTCATCCATGCGTATAGGCGTGCGTTCGAGCCCTGTGAGTTCAGCTATCTTGTAATTTCCCTGGACAAGAAATTAACCGCTTGGTTGTCTCGATTTACCCATGCGATATTTGGGAAGCTGGTCCCGGCTGCGATGGTTATCTCGATGTATGTTTGCTGATAAGGGAAAGCGCTGATCCCGATCTGCTGCATCCCTTGAAATGATGCTAAATTGTTTATGGTATGGTTGGGCCACAGTGATCAGCGACCATTTGTGAAAGCGCTTAGAGGCCAATAGCATAAGGCGCTATATAAATCTCTGCTATTATTATTATTATTATTATACAATATGGTCTATGTATTTTTTGCTATGTTAGTATGGAATTCATCAACATCAGACATAGGTTTAGTGCAGCTACGGAATACAAATGTCACTTTGATATAAGTAAGAAATGGTCCCTTGTTCTCATATTAAAAACCGTAATTTTACCGGACTTCACCTTTGAAATTACGGTCAACCCCGGACAATCTTCACGCTTTATTACTGAAATGTAACATAAAATTACAATATGGAAGCAGAAAAACTGTAAATAAACAGTAGCCAGTTCATACCACATATTTTCAAAAGGAGCAGTATTTATACGCTGACCGTTATCATATTTCCCGTAATATATATTACGGGCATTTCTTACTTAGCGGTTTTTAATGCAAGAATGTGAACTATGAAAATGTTTATACCTTATAAAATGTGTTAAATAACCTCGTATCGTAATTTACAAAAATCACGACCAAAATGCAATTAGCAATTAACATTAGCATTCGACTCTTTACTCAAATATATTGTTACTTTATGGTTGGTCTTATTAACGTTTCCATACTATCTAGAGTTTTGACAGTAATTTTGTATCTTATTTTCCCTTTTATTTTTAATAGTTAAAAAAACTCTTGTAGAACTCGATTCCTTCTTGTTGATTTTTTTTAGTTTATCATTTTTTTTAATTTTGAAAAGAAAGTAGTGCATGTATATTAATTTTACCATTTCGATATCTGTAAAAATTATGTAGTGTGGTGGATAAGGTATTTAATTGTATTCTTAAGGCCAATGATCGAATCTCCGTATACGGTATACAATTTACTTATATATTATTTTATGATGACGATTAAGTAATGATTAAGTAATTAGTAACATAGAACATATACAATACCATATAAAACAAAGTGTATACTGTTTCAGATCTCTTTTTTCTTCACATTTTCTCTCCTTTTATTCTCAAAATGAAACATTTTACACCGGGGTTTTAACGTAATCCCAACCACCACTTAAAACAACCGTTTCTTTTTTGAGTTTTTAGAGAGTGTGAATTTGTCATCTTTACCTAAATAAATAAATATTGCCTATTGGGCGGCTATTGAGCAAAATTATCTATGGAAACTTTTGCCTGGAAGTAAAACATTGTTTGTTGTGTTTTGCATTTTTGTTTGTTTGTTTGTTTATTGTTTTTGGTAAATATTAGCATGAAAGTACAATAAAATAAAGCAAACGAAAAAGTACACTCACAAATATACAATCAAGAAATATTAATAAAACCGGCACATATAATAAAAGTACTTACAAAGTCATTCTTTGATTAAAACACATTGACACCAAAGCTGTTAAAACCATGATAGCTCATTAAGCCCACAAAAAAACAGAAGGAAGCTTATTTCCAATGGAGTCCCAAGTAACGAAAACAAAGGCGGTAACGTGAAATGCAGGGAACGAAAATTAACGATAAAATGGGAAGGGAAAAGAAAGCCATTGGAGAGAACTAAACTCAGCCATTTCTTGGCTCAGAGTATTAATTACTGCTAGCAAAATATTTTTTTTCACATTCATTTTAAAGGCATGCTTGGTAGCGATGTCCTTGATGTTTGGTGGCATTGCGTTCCAATTCAGAATGGCATTGTAAAAAAATGATGTTGACGCAATACCTCTTACACACACTCTGGGAACAAAACAAGTTAAGAGTCACTGTGAACATCGCCTGGTACATCGTGCGAGATTTTTGCTTTGTTTCGACCTGTTTTGAAGTCTTCAGTGCTCTATAATAGTCACGAGGCTGGTGGTTTGTAATACATCATTGACAAACTGGAACTGATGATGTCATATGTATTTTCACTTACTGTACTGTAGTTTGCATCTTTCACATCGTATATTCAAATTGTCTTCAGTCACAGCAGGCGCCATTTTGTGCTCACTCGTGTGTATCGATCTTTAAAAATGGCGGCGAGAACTCGAAGTACAATGGCTGGATAAAGCCAATACGGTCGGTTTGCGGTAGAACATGACCCCAGACGACCCCCGACCCCTGTAAACCATCCACACATGAAGGAACCCCCACTGCACCTAACACCAAATTTGGTTTAAATCGGACTTAACCCTCGTCTACCTGAGCCATTTTTGTAACAAAACTCCCGAAGGGGGGGGGTGATTTTCGTTACTGAACACCCGATTCCTGTAAATTTGGTACCAAGGATAGCTTAGAGTTTCTTCTTTCCATTGGTACCAAAATAAGTACCAACATCCCCATTATGACGTCACCATGACGTCATATGTTGAGGAAAGTACGAAAATACTGAATATAGATTAAAAATTTATATCTCGCAATTTTAGCGACTCAAACACCTTATTATAGCTCTAAAATGCTGTCATTATATAAAACTAGTCATTTCCCATCAAGTAGAGTCAAAAACCGCATGAAAATCTGATTTTCTTCGTGACGTAACGGGTCATTTAAATAAAATCATAAAATTCCCTTTTTGGCTCAGATATATGCTGTTTCTTATGTTTTTCAGCGTTTCCAACCCTGTTGAAACCATTCTAAAGCGTTCCATGCGATACAATGTCAAAATGTTGACTACATCATAGATATCTGGGGCATTTTAGGTCATTACCTGGTATTTTACTACGAGTAATTGAGAGTGTTCCGTTAAAGCCCTAGTCGTGTTCTGCGCCACCTACGGTGGTTCCGGGAACATTGCGTCTAGTCCACTGTTGGACGAAAGCCTCAACACGTTTCCATGCTGGATTTCGGCCTACTCTTCCACGCTGGCCTAGTGGGTGTTGGAAGGGAACCTGGTACCTAGAGTAATGTGCGCAGGTAACAGACCCGGGATGGTCCCCTACTCTTTTCGATAAGGTCTGCAACTTTTTACGTGTTCAGGAATGACTGATTAGGCGTCAGACACCCATTGAATACACATGCGCATTTTACGCAATGGGTGGGAGAGAGGAGAAATTCCATAATCATCCGCAATTTCCGATCTAATAGGAACGATTTGAGTATGACCAAGAAACCCGACTCTCGCGGGGCGAGAACCAGGGCCGCTCGATCGATCTTAACTCTGCCGACGGTTCAGCGCCTTAGAACGCTCGACCACCTCGCCCTATTTTCTATAAAGTATTTTACACGGCATTATCTCCTTCTTCAGTGCTACCACATATTAAATGATGACGTCAATATTCCGTATCTTGTATTACAAAATCTTTGACGGATAACGACAGCCCAAATGCCAGCACTCGCAAGAAGGAAAGTGACAGTAGCTTGGATGAACGATAGCTGGTAGTTACCTGTAATATCTTTAATTAGTCCTGCAAATAAATAAATAAAAACTTTTAGTGTACTCTTTGGGGTGTTGTTTTTTTATGTTTGTTTGTTCTAACTCGCAGATGTTTTTCGTTCTTGACGAACGTCATTTACAATTTAATAAAGTGAATTTGCACCACAATCCCTTAATATAATGTTTTCAACGGGTATGCACTCTATAATTCCAGGTGATGAAGAAACAGTCGCTATTTGGAATCAAAACTTAACACTAGTAGATAAAAATTAAAATTTACTGGTTTTAATCATTTAAATTGAAACATTGAGCCAAAACCCTGTCGATTGATTTTTAATAATTTGAAATTTAGTGCCCAAAACGAAAGTTAGAAGGTCGCCATTTAAAACGAAAAAAAAAATAATCCAGAAGTGTAATATTTCGATACTTACATAATCGGAGAGTAATTTTTAATTAAATATTATACATTCGGCAAATTTACTTTTCCAACACAAATCCAATTAAAAATCCTTACATGACAGAGCCCACAGACATGCGCTCATACACACACATAACAAACCTGGGGACTCAAGTTGAGTGAAGCCAAGACCACCGCTACTGCCTTCCATCTCAACACCAAAGAGGTACATCGACAGCTTCAAATCAACTTGAATGGAGCGCCTATGTCAAACAATCCTACATCAGCTTATCTGGGACTGAAGCTTGATCGGCAGCTTACTTATCGGCAACATCTCTAGTCATTATGTGCAAAAGGTATAGGAATAACCTCCTTTTCCACCTTGCTGGATCTTTATAGGGTGCTAGGCCATCCACTATACGCAGCACCGCCCTGGCTCTGCTGAATATGCCGCCCCAGCATGGTGCAATAGCTTTTACACAAATAGGCTGGACACAGTACTCAACGAGACCATGAGAACCATTACTGGCTGCCTTCGTCCCACTCCATCTGAGTTTCTACCAGTGCTCACAGGCATTGCACCTGCAGTGCTTCGGAGAGAACATCACACACATTAAACTCTTGAATAAGGCTCTCTTGGACAACAAGCACCTGCTGCATAACAATGTCAAAGAATCACACCAGCTTGGCAGCCAGAGACTGCATTCTCGGCGACCTTTCTGTCGACACGCTGCTAAACTCTCCAGCTCTCCATTCAAAAGCTTACAGATATGGAACACAGTCTGGCAGACATGGAACACTGTCTGACTAGATACCACAAGACAAGACCAATTCACTATCACACCTACTACAGAACTCCCATCTGGTAGCAATCTTCCACGTAAGGAATGGGTCGCTTTGAACAGGATTCGCACAAAGATCGGTCGTTTCAACAGCAATATGCACCGATGGGGCTGCGATCTTCTCCAGCCTGCCAATGTGGCTCTCCTGCCAATGTTGCTCTCCATAACAGACTACGGATCACATTCTCAACAAGTGCCATATCTTTCGTCCACCGGTGGATATAGACTTCTCAAACCCCAACCAATCAACAGTAAGCTGGGACCAGCATATCTAGCTGCTGTCTCATACGCAAGAAGAAGAAGAAGACACACAAGTTTACGTACGTACGCTAACACAAACACACACACACACACGTGCCGAATTTAAGGGGGGAATCTGTATTTTATCTAGGGGCAAATCAATAACATGTGTTGAACTTAACTTGGTAATTACCTGCCATCAAACTTCCAGTGATCACACCTATGCCTTCAAACACAAAGGCTATCCCATAGGCGCTACCCAGGCGTTCGGTGCCAACTAAGCTCTTCATTACCACAGGCATTATGGCGAAGAACACACCAGCCGACATGCCAAGTACGATTCCAAAAGCCAAGAATGCGGGATAAGCTGAGGCCATCACAGCAATGAAGGTACCTACACTTCCAGCAGATATTGCTATGGCGAACATCACCAATGGTGTGACAAGCTTGCGATCAACGATCCACCAGTAAGTGAGTCTAGAAATTAAGGTCCCGATGCCATATGCGGAAAGTATAAATGCTGCAGATTTCTGGGATATTCCTAAATCGACTGCTTTGGCAACAATGTACGTGTAATAAACCTGGAGTGCATATGACGCGAGTAAATTCACGACAGATACGACAAGAACTACTGGGGAGTCTAAAAAGAATGTCGTCTTTTTGCAGCATTGTTTCTCCCTCTCAAGTCGGCTACGATTGTCTTCAACATCTTTGAGATTTATGGTAGATGAGCCGTTGGATTTTGCTTTTCTAATACTGTCTTGATTGACCCTTGCTACATTTGCAGACGACAGATTATGCTCAGTTGTAAGTTCTGTTTTATGAATGCAATCCGAAGTCAACTGTTCGCTGTTTTCACTCACAGACGACCTTAGGACGCAACTTGAATTATTAATGTTTTTATCTTCCAACACAGACGTCTTTGTTTGGGAGAAGGTATTTTTGGTGTCACCTGATGTTTTCCCAACGTGATGGAGTGGTCGGAAGAGCGCTGCTCCCACCATAGTGTTGAACACCAATCCGCCTTCGATTGTCACTGCTCCTCGCCAGCCATAATTGTCGATGAGTACTTGCCGTAATGGAGCGGAGATAAACTGGCCTATGCTTGAACCCACCCATGCTATGCTGTTGGCCAACGCGTGATGTTGTGTGAAGTATTGTCCAATGGCTATGTTAGCGGAGAGAATAATAAGGGAGGAACCAACACCTGTGAAATAAAACAGACTTGTTAAATCCGGCAAACACACAAGACTTTAGAAACATTCTGTCGTTAATGTCTTATAAAATGTGATAAAAACGTTGAATATCGGTTCTCAAAAAGATTAGAAACACATTTTCTTGCAAATGTTTTCTAAAGACATCTCTAAATACTTTGAATTGCAGATGTTTTAAGTTTATACTTTTGGTTTTAATGTATTTATACTTTTATTTATTTTTTTCCCGATGTCGCCAGCTAGGGAGCGTCAATATGGTAACGGATTATTCCGTATATGTTTACGTGTAAATTAGGGCAGTAATGTATGGGAAGAACTCCGATTTTAGATGCAGGAGGAAACCGAAGCTCTCGGAGAAAACCTGCGAGGTCGAGTATGGATCGGCAACCAAATTCACATACGACACTGGCTCGACCAGGAATCGAACCCGGGTCGCATTGTAGAAAGGTGAGTGACTAGATCGCAACACCTCCCAAGAGGACGAGATGATCTCGACTGAATATAAGTTTTGTTAACAAAACAATCAAAGAGCCGGTAAGTATAAAAGAAAATGATCAGGTAGAGTTGCTCAAGGTTTCTCGCACCCATCGGATTCTTTCTATCTCTCTCTATCTCTCTATTTCTATCTATCTAGCTCTATATATATTGGGGTGTTCCACTTCATAATTAGGTAAATAGCTGTAAAGTTATACTTAATTTAGGTAATACTTTAATCCAGGCAAAACTTTTTACTTTACTTAATTATTTTGGAGTTTTATGCCTAATGCCTACATAATATGTGTATTTTTTTATATAACATTGTAATTCTTCTGGATAATTTTGTGAAGGTGACAATTAAGAAAAATAAACACACACACACACAATCTACACGTATCAAAAATCAAGGTTACCTGCAATCAACCCAATGGTTGCAAATAGTTGCAATGGTCTCTGTACAAAAGCGCTCAGGGTAAATCCCATTCCAAGGATAATGCCGCCGATAAAGCCGGATTTACGACATCCAAGCTTCTTCGCACTGAAACTACTGACAGGACCTTTATGTGTAATAGAAAATAATAATTAATTGAACAAATCAGAATGCTGAAATATTTTGTCATCCACGTATATCACAGCCTCGCCCTCTAGACTTAACTTAAAAGATTGAGATTCTTGTATCGTATGAATTTTTTATGCAAATTCAATCGTCTCTGTAAGAAATTTGCAACTTTGTATTTGCTCTCAAACAACGGACACAAATCCCTGTAGGAAATTTGCAGCTTTGTACTCGCAGTCCACAAATGGACAAACATTACAGTACATTGGGACACTATGTAGTCAGGTAGCCATGGTCCAACTTATGGCCTGACCGTAAAATTTAGTATTGACACAATTTTTCTGCTGAAAATGATAGATAAGGGTGTGTAGAATAAGAATCTGCCGGGTGCCACCTGGGCATCCTTGAGCATTTCGAGAAATCCAAGATGGCGTCGCCATAAATGATAATTATCTATTCAACCTATATTATCAAACTATGGAGTTACTAGATATACTATAGGACCCAATGAACAAATGCATGGCACTTGTAACATTGAGTCATACTCCAAATTCAAAATGGAAGCCAAATCTAATAATTTTAAAATATACCATATAACAGCAAATACCTGCGATAAAAAATAAACATGAAGTACTTAGATTATGTTGTAAGACACAATAAATGTTATTTCTGATACTTTTAAAGTTGTAACATGACGTCAATCAATATGGCAGCCAAAAACGTGAATGTCTTCAAAAAATACTTGACACAAATGTCTAAATATTACCTTCAAGTATAGATTATTGTGTCAATGAAACAATTAGAAATGTACCTATGATCATAACCAAGTGACACCAGGTAATCCGGATAAATAAAAATGGGTCAAATTATAAATTGAGTGCAATATATGTGAAAAAAATGTAATTCCTATGGTATTTTTGACAACTTTGCACCATATTAGTTTTTTTTCGATTTTGGCGCATTTAAAACAAATTGAAATGTATGTTGTACATTGGTTAGGATCAAAGGTACATTTCTAATGTCATTGAAACATTGATTTCGATTTGAAGGCTGTAATACTTATAAATTTGTGCCAAGTATTTTTTGAAGATGTTCCCGTTTTGGCTGCCATATTGATTGACGTCATGTTACGATTTTAAAAGTATCAGAAATACATTTAATTGTGTCTAGCAACATAACTTAAGTACTTCTCGTCTATTTTTATCGCAGGTATTTACTGTTATATGGCATATTTTAAAATTATTGGATTTGGCTTCCATCTTGAATTTGAAGTACGACTTAATGTTACAAGTGCCATACACTTGTTCATTGGATACTATAGTATATTTAGTAACTCCATAGTTTGATAATATAGGGTTGAATAGATAATTATCATTTATGGCGACGCCATCTTGGATTTCTCAAAATGCTCAAGGATGCCCAGGTGGCACCCGGCAGATTCTTATTCTACACACCCTAATCTATCATTTTCAGCAAAAAATTGTGTCCATACTCAACTTTACGGTCACATGAAGGTTCTACCTGACTAATGAGAGAAGCATTTGCTATAATACCAAGACCAAAGATTGGAATCAACTGGCAATTTGAGAATAAGACTTTTACAAGAAAACAGGAAACGCTAAAATCAAGAAATGTATGTATAATATCATAAAACAACAATGTTGGCACTATGCGAAATGTTTAAAAAATGACAAATTGCTGAAGACTTAATTTTGTTATATCTTTCTTCCTAATTTGTAGATTATCTATAAGATTGTGTTCCAACTTTTATTATATTTAAAGAATAATTTTGTTTTTCTCTATGTGCTAGTCAAGACAAATAAGAAGGGTTTTAGGTAATGTTAGTATTTGATTTTTTTTCTAGAATACTAGAATACCAATCTTATTAATTATCTTTGTAGAAGGAACTACACCCCTTCAATTTACCATAATAAGTTCTATAGAAGATATCTGAATTTAGAAAATTGTCTCGTAGTTTTGAAGTTAAGGTTATTTTACTAAAACAAATACAAATCATTAAAAAATTCTGTCAAAAATAACACTCTATTAACATTTAAAAGAAGAGCGGGATACTATTGGTTTAAAACAATCTAACAATTTGAAATGACATTGTTTTTTTTAATCTTTAAAATGTGATTATTAAGTACTTCAAATTTGAAAATTTCGATAAGTGGTGATCTAAACACAGGGTTAGGGAAGGAGCCATGCTTTGTCAGATAATCGCTAAAACTAGCACTCAGGTGGCCAGCCCTTATATGGCGACATACAGAGAATACGGCGCAATTACAATACATACTACTATAATGAAATTAATCTACAAAATGACAATACAGCATAAATTAACGAAAGAGTAACAAATATTCCAGTTTCAAAACCACCGGTTGGACGGTGCCTCTCTAATAATTAACAGAAGCTTGTTCCACATCCTAGGAACAATTACTTGTCGCCAAATCTACGCTGGTACAGGAATAACAGCCGTGTAACTTCAAAGAAGACCGCAGCCCTTCTATGTACCATCATTATTACGATCGAATACATTGGTATAATTTTATACCATCAGTAGGTATAAAAGAGTCGTCCGTGAATAGACTTTTTACACTAAAGAAGAATTTTGTATCTGAACGTTCCTTAACATGCAACCAGTGAAGATGATCAAAGTCGGGTCCCAACCGCATGCGAAACCGAGCGCACGAGCTCTATTTTGCAAGTGAGGTCTGGCCAGCTCCAGGAAAAAGATTAATAAAAACTCGTCCTTGTCTGCCTGGAGAACTAAGTAAGTTAAATCCGGTAACCCAAGGTTTCTTTAAAGTCCCAGAATGCAAATAGATTGATGTGGTTTGTGTCAAGTCTCCAAGGAGGGGCGAGGAAAGCATTCATATTTGGGTGGTGATACATCATTATGACTCGTTGATTTTTCAGAAGTAATAGAAAATTCAGGTGACTGGTGTGAATCTAAATTCATGGCAACTGACTGAAATCAATAGTTTCACTAATGATGTTCACGGGTAGTGTATTCTTTTTTTGGCCCTGTTATTGGAATTGAATGCCCTGTGCCCCGTAAAGATGTGGACTAGGTTTTATCATCTCATCCGTGGACCTCTTTAACACACAGAGCAGGAACAGAGGTATCACCTAAGATCTAACCGTCTTGCAGGTAGCTTTTTTTCCGAAACACGGCGTGGCAAAGACAATAAATAATGTATTGTCTTGAATTCATCTGTGCAGTCATGTTATTTTACATCCAGGTGTTTTAATGTCAGAATACAGGCTTGAGAAGTTTTGAAGATTATGCTCACATAAAAGCTGTGCATCATTAGCATACGAATAAGTTAACATCATGATTCCTATAATGTCACCCCCTCCCCAGCCTGGATGAGTACATGTAAAATCTTGCTTTCCTACAATGCCGCACCTGAGGATCTAGAACAGCATAGTTGAAAAATGCTACTTGGACATTAAACATCACTCGGGCACTTCCGTCAGTAAGATATGATCTAAACCAAGCAATAGTAGTGTCTGTGATACCAAAACTGGTTTCAAGCCTTTTAATCAAAATATCATGGTCAGCACTCAAGTCAAGCAAGACAGCCTTATTAGCGTCCAAGGCTTGAAGGATGTAATTTCTAACCTGGAGAAGGGTTGTCTCAGTAGAGTGGTGAGCTTTGTATGCAGATTGCAATGGCTCACCAAGATCATGATCGCCAACATACTGTATTGCCTGACGTGATGCTGCCTTCTCAATCACTTTGGAAATGAATTGGATATTGGCAACTGGCCTATAGCTTAAAGTACATTATGATCCAAAGATATCTTCTTAAGAATATGGATAATGATAGAATGCTTCAAAGTGTGAGGAAATATGCTTGTCAAAAGGGAACTGTTTACTATTCTGGTGATGATAGGTAATAGACATTTCAAGCTCTGTTTAATGAGCCAGGAAGGAAGTGTGTCCGTGGTGCAAGCCTTGTTGGAACTGAGCGGAACCGGTTCTAATTGTTATAAACAATGCAAAAACCGGTTTAACCGCCATAAACTGACGTCAGTCATGGTTTAGTTGAAGCTACCCTTAGTAAGCATTCACATGTATCCTACATGTCATTATTAATTCATTTTCGATATTCATTTTAGAGGTGCGGTGCTCTGTGCCCCCAAAACCCGACATTTCTTATTGCATGCATATGGCAAATGTATTTAGTAACCTTTTTTTAATTAAATAAAAAATAAACACTAAACTAAAAACAGCCTTCCGTATATTGATTTTTAAGTATACCTTCCGAAAACATCTTGCATTGTTTGTACGTTAGTATACCCTTAAATCAGTAATTATAAAGATATATCTTTTACCACTTAGTAAGAGCGTTGCCACTCCAGAGCTTACGATCCATCCGAGTAATGCCGCACTGGACCCGAACTCTTCCTGTAAGGGCACTAAGTATATGGTGATTGTTTGAGTCCATCCAATTCCGAAAAACATACACAGATGTCCGCCTATAACAACTGCCCAGCCCCAACCTCCGTCTGGTGTTGCTACACGAGAATCGGGTGCTTGCTGGTCGGATATGTCAGCTTCTGTCATCTTACGCTACCTGTCAAAGCCAGCCAAAGAAAGAATTATTATAACGCCTATCGTAGTTAACGTTTGAGAAGTGGCGTGGTCTAGCGGTTAGCAAGCTAGCTTACCTCTGGAGAAAAGGGTCCTCGTTCTAATCTCAGTTAGACAACTTGCTGGATTTCATTCGGGAACTCGATTTGGGATTTTATTTGTGTCTAACAGATATTGATTAAAACCTGAATACCACTCTCTCCATGGTTCATTTGAAATGGGCAAAGGAACCATTCGGTGTGTTTGAGCGTTGCAATATGGCGCTGTTTAAGCTGCTGCCTCTAAGTTGCATTGTCCCTGTCTAGAAATTAGTAAGTTGTAACGTCTGTATTAATTTGGCCTATTGGCCACGATATGAGATTAAATAAACGTTGATTGATTGATTGATTGATTATTTGTTTTTACAGTTGCATGAATATCCTGCTGCCTTCGGGTACGATCTAAATTTCGTCCTTTTCTGGTGTTTCTTGAATTGAACCCTTCACGAGAGATTTTTTGCAGAAGGGATTTAACTACTCACTTATATAAGTAACTCTTCAGAAAAGTGAAAGATCGCAAAGTTGTCACCGAGAAATTTCTAATCTAGGGTCTAGATTTTATTTACGTCATCGATGTCATTATGAGGGCGGAATTGCTTTAAAAAGGGCAGATCATATCGAGAAAACGTGTAACGATTGTGCTTTGAATGGTCTCGGAGAAAAGTGGCAAATAGCTTACAAAATGTTCGAAATCTGAAGGCATTTTGGAGGATGATTTATAACAGAGAATACTTTTAGATGTGTTACCGAAGAAGGATATAAGTTGTTAATTGTATCGGACCCCATAACTGTTTGAAAGTCATTTATTATGACGAAACTAGAATTAAAGAATATGAACTGATTTTGATTATGACCATTTCGCAGCTACTTACTTGGCCAATGCTTAAGTTAGTACAATTTTAAGCTAATAATGGGTTTTCATGCCAGAATTAGTGATAAAAGACACCATATCTGTAAATTTAGGTCATTGTGTCAGGAATATTACAATTACGAATATTTCAAACTGGCCGCTAGCCACCATTTTGGATTCTAAAAGGTAAATGTGATTTGCAAATGTCACGTATGCCGTTCCAGATGAGTCAACATTAGTGAAAGACATTTACGTGTTAATATTTATAGATTCTCTGATGCTAGAGGCAAAAAATTATAACATCTCATTTTCAATATGGCCGCCACCTGTCATCTTGAACTTTGAGGTTCAGACAGTTCTATTGCTTTACCAAGCAAAGATACCTTATTTTCACTCTACATATTCTGATATATTACATTATTACATTTTCAAGACGTCCTTGGCAACCATCTTGGATTTAGCGGTCAAAATGTAATAAAATACAATACACATCAATTCAACTGCTGTGCTAGAATTAGTGCATAATGGTACCTCATTTGTCATTGTGCCTCATCTGGTTCCAGAGATATCACTCTTTATGGATTTTGAAAAACGCCCTGTAAAATGTTAGCCATCACACAATGATTTTTGGGAGGTGTATTAATGTTTTTGAAGGCTTGTCCGGAGAAAACACATTTACCCCCTGCAGATGAAATGGTCTATGCCAGTTCGGCCGTTGTTATAGTAGATTTCAAAATAAGTGATACCTCATTAAGTGTTTTAGGTCTGTCCATTCACCGTGAGAGGTAACAGGAATTATTTTAATGGCCACAGGTAAAAAGGTTTATGGTACGCATACAATGTATAGTAATGTAGCTAATAAATAATGTTGACCTAAAATACATTATTCACATCTAAGATAGCTTGGATGTTTTAATTGAAGTATCAGAATGGAAACACAAGTAATTATTTCATTAAACGTTGTTATTTGAACATAAAGTAACTTTTACACTGCAAAATATCATTCCTCATCACAACATTGGAGAAATAATACATTCTTATATCAATGCACACGTAAAACAACTAAGTTTGTATTTGGCCATTACAAATGGACAAGCCTTGTATTAAGAGATTAGAGCAAAGCGGATTTCATCTCCGGGCCAACCATGGCATAAGTCTTCTATAATTAACATACCATTGTAGAACTGAATGCATCAGTTTCCAATAAGTCGGTTTTGTACATCAGCTTTGTACCATGGACACAATATGTTTTGTAATGGCAACGGCAAAGGCCTAGTCTCCGCTTAGCCGTGGATTGAACCCCATTTCAATATCCACCTATCGAAATATGCATGGAGTCTCACTTAATTTGAAATCTACTATAGAGCTTGTTGGTGCACTGTGTTTTTCCCCCAATCGCGGCGATGGGCTTTGTCATTGTTCAGCCAATAAGAGTCGCCTACTATGTTCATCGATTTGTCAAAGAGTGCATTCAGGTGATCACTAAACTGTCAGACTCCGATCGAATAGGGTCATAAACATTTTCCCATCCCCCACTCCCGTCAAATATACGCTTTTCACTTGCTGTAAAAAGAAAGTGGGTGTGTTTCAAGAATGTATTTTTTTTTTTTTTTTTTTTTGCAATTCTTCTTGTTTATCCTTTAGTTGGTGGATTTACAGGCATTCTGCTTGCACTTTCCATGCTTGTGCATTAGCTTCAGTGTTTTGGCGCACGCATTTTCCATTTTACAGAGTGATGCGTACTGTTCATCTTTGATCTACGTTACACTGGTGTACAATTTTATATGAGAATTAAATCAACCAACTGAAGTTAAGAATGATCATTATTCTAGCCTTGTTAGTTTTAATTCTATGAAGTTTATAATTATCGTAAGATTGATACGGTTAATTACCAAATGTAATAATTCAGGTCCTAGGTAGTGTCACTTTGGGAGCTTGGGGTTAGTGTCACCCATATTTTGTATATTCTAATTGTTATTTACATTAAACTATTCTGTAAATCATTCCGAAGGCAATTTTCACTAAGGAAATCCAAAATACATTTTGTCTACCTAAAGCTAGATTTCAAGAGTTTACATTTTATGTCTACTAATTTGATTCACTTTTGCAACTTCTTCGACAGGCAATTTCGCTTTACGATAACTTGAGAATATCTCCCAAGTTTCTAGTTGCAATATAAAGGATCTAAATAATTGATTAACTTCATTGGTGCTTAAGATTCAGCTATCAAAATAATATCACACACTTCAATGGTGCTAAAGGTTTCAGCTATTATCTGAGAGTAATACGGTTAATTATGTAATAATTCAGGTCCTAGGTAGTGTCACTTAGGAAACTTTGGGGTTAGTGTCACCCATATTTTGTATATGCTATTCAGATCCTAGGTAGTGTCACTTAGGGAACTATGGGGTTAGTGTCACCCATATTTTGTATAATCTATTTTATATTAAAATTGCCCACAGGTTAGTGTCACTGGGGGATTAGATCTAGGTAGTTTCACCCTGGTCCCAATGCTTGGTATTTCACGTATCACCTAGTCTTATATTCAAAATTTAACTCCTTGCTCTGCTGAGCCTCCTAGATGTTCGTACAGTATCTGTAAGATGTATTACAAGGCCATATATTGTCACATGTGTATATTGTAACTAGCTTAATAAATTATGATCCTATTTGATGGCTGACCCGTGCCGCACATCTTTTGTTTGCGCCTTAATTTTTGCATCTGTCTGGGGGTAAAGGAGTTGTTTTCCCCTTCAAATTGGTCCACCTTACCAAATCCATAATACCTTTAGCAATAAAATTGCATTAGTACACAACTTTACGCCCGAGCTATGGTCTTCATTGAGGCTAGGCTGCCTACCGGCTATTACATGGAACACTTACCAGAAAAATACGTGCATGCAAATCATATTGGCTGCAGTGAACCAGTTCCGTTTCTTTTAGTAAAGATTTATATAATGTGCAATGAGCCTTTTATGTACGCATATTCATTATAAGATACTTAGGCATTACTTATACATACCTTGGAACTGGTTACAAATTATTTACTATAGTTTACCCATGGCACAATCCACTCGGAACCCGTACAACACAACCCCATGAACGAAGCGCCATTTTATTGTGATGATCCCATATACGTGTATTACATATGACGTGACATAAAATTGTGTTTTATTCTTGTGCAGCCAGGAACGGAATCATATCTTTGTTACTGACGATTTGTAAAATTGTAGCTGCCTCAAAATTATTCAACCAAATAATAATATGACCTTTTATTACACCATAATAAACCAGCTGTTGAAAAACATCCCTTTCTCTTCTGATATGAAAACATGTCAGAATTTGCAATCTGCGGAGAGTTTACGGTAACCAAAATTTTAAATCCGAATAGTCAGGAGGAATTGTGGGCGCAGGATAGAATGGAGTACAGACTTTTTCTATAGATCGAGGAGGATCTAAGCCAATAATTTCTGGATGGTTGTGCAAAATTTCGTTCAGTGGCATTTTCTAGAAAATCAAATATGGCTACCACCACTCTCAAATTCATTCAAATGGCCATAATTTTATGTTCTATAACCAGGTTTTTAAAGCACGATGAATCTACTGGGCGGATTCTTGATATGTTTTTGATCACAACATTACCACCAAATCAAATATGGCCAGCCGAAATGCAATATGACCCGAAATCATTCAATTGACCATAAGTCATCAAGTATTTGTAATCATCACGAAAACAAAAAAAAGTATTTGTGATCATGGCATAATTCTGTTCTCTATACCAAGTAGGAACTCATATCTTACATTTCAAGTGTGTTAACATACTTACCAATCAAAATGAAAGCCAATATGGCTGCCTCTTAAGATCTTTAAAACCTGTAAATTGTCATATATTCATAATATATATGCCTTTTTTAATTTTAAGCATGTGGTCAAAACAAAAATACCAGATACGAGTTTGTAATGTTCAAAGACATATCCCTCATACTTCAATGCTATACCTAAATACAATACAGATGTATCGTAATTTATAGGTTTAAAGGAGGTAAAAATGGAGCTATTTTGGCCCCAATCTTAACACTTTTGCATGTTAACCAAACAAAAATGCCAGATAATGATGAAAAAAGGTCAAGGCCTTTATAATAATAATTAGGTGAGTGTGTTCATTTGTTACAGATTTTGAACACCTGAAGAGCATTTTAGTTGTTCAGCATGTGTTCTGTATACCATAAATAGGTATATTGAAAGAATTAAATTCATTTTAATGATTCCGAGCGCATATTTGACTTTTGAGCAGCCATATTGGATTTTAGTGGAAATTAAATGATCAAATTACATTACTAATACTTTCCTCGGGCTAAACCCGGAAGTACCGCCAAACATTTGTCTCTATAAGAAATACTTAAGAGATTTTAGTGATTTTGGACATGTTGGAAGCCACATTGGATTTTCAAAAATACCACTGCACCAGATTTTGCACACCCTCAAAAATTATTGGCATTATGTCCTAATAAACTAAAATCGATCGATAGAAAAAAGTCTGTACTTCTTTTCCATCCTTTGGGCTGTGTGCGCAAACTTCCGCCTGATTAAAACACGAGTGTCGGGAAAATATGACGTTGTCAGAACAAAAGAAAATGACTAATTGTTCTTTGTTGTAAGGTGGGATAAGACTATTAGCTAATATCCCTGAAAATGTCATAAAGGTAGCGGGAAAGGTAGAGTCAATATTTTCTAAGATATGATTCAAGAAATCAAGTAACCTGCAGTACCCATTTTACCAACTGGAGGCGCAAGGTACTACAAATTCGGCACTGTACTTTTTGCGTGCAGAACCACCAATATGAATATAAGTCCTACCACCATTTTACTTTTACTTTTTTTAATAACAAGGTGCTGCAAAATATTAAATATATGAATGTCTCCATTCGTAATAACAGCTAATAAACCTGTATTTTAAAACACGCGTAAGATGAAATTAGCAATGCATACTCATCAAATACACCTCATATTGTCCAAATTAGACAGCATTGGATTAGAGTTAATCAATCATCGTGTTGTGACAGCACACAAATAGTTATCTTAACCCTAAATTAATATCCTGATATTGTTATTGAGTTTTGCATTGAAACATATTTTATTTCATAAAATTTAGCAGTTCAGAATGTAACAAGCAAGTTGCAACCCAACGCATTTATAAATTAACATAACATGAACTTTGTTGATGACTTAGAGTTTTATCTTATATTTTCTCAAAATCCATTCACCAATAAATTAATGTTATATCATTATCAGTTTAATAATAATGTAAATGCAGTTATTTGATCCAGTAAAAGTTGTTTTCCAAGAAATGAAGGCAATTAGATGTTGATTGCAATCAAAATTGTATTTGGCATTTTGTTCTTGTGGTTACCAGTTCCTCATTTTTGTAAAATGGGTCCTATGGGTTACTTGATAATTTGATCATATCTTAAAACTATTGACTCTATATCTCTATGATTTTTAGGCACATTAGCTAACAGTCCTAGCTTGCCTTGCAACAAAGAACAGATGGTTTTGTTCAAAACTTATGATGGCTACCACCAAGTGTTGCGGTTTTTTTTTTGGGGGGGGGCACTGTACAGAAATATAAATTAACATCTGGTCATTCTTTTTACGTGAAACGGGTAAATTTCTAAAAAAAAGTAAGTTTTCAATATATCCCACTCATTTGCGTTTACTTGTGTTTTGAAGTGGTTTTTGAAGTGGTTTCGCGTGTTTTTGCAAACTATTTTTGGCACTTCTATTCCAAACAAATTAAAGATAGACAATAAACGATTTGTTTCATCATTATACTATTCTATTTTTTTTAAATTGAGTAAGTATTCAAAATAATCAACACATTGACTAGATCTAATTATTTTTTATCAATGTTCCATCCACACATTATTTTTGGTAAACTCATATCAAAGGAACAATGTTTCAAACAACGAATAAAATGCCGAAACTGGCTCCAAAATATATATTTTAGGCCATCGAACAAATAAACTTTCATAACCTTCAGTACATTTACAGAAAGTTTCCGTTTGTGAAGATTTGCCTTACAAGGACAAGGTTAAAAGAACTTGTTTTGAATCTTTCTCTTAATTTGAATTAAATATGTTATACCAATTTTTCTCACAACTAAATTCCCTTTCCCAGTAGCTAATACCTGTCGATTTTTAATTTATCTGGTTTAACATCCAGTAAATGTGTTTCGAGCTAAATCCGATATGTCTATGACGTTACCACCGTTTGTGACAATTGGAGGTGGCTTTACTTTTTTCACAACAGGTTATGTCTTATTGTCTGACCTTTTCTTTCCACATTCCTGGAAGTGACATAATTAATTTATGTAAATTAAACATATTGAAGAGACATTTTAATGTTTACGTCTATTCTCTCAAATTTGAAAAACTATTTTCAATGACAATATAGTTCAAATGAATTAAGTTGGCGTGTATCCATTTCGTAAAAAAATAACACTTTAACGTTATATATTACGTTATCCTTCTTATTGCTTTTATTTGAAAATAGTACCATAATAGTAGGTCTTTGTAAAAAGTTGGAATTTTACCTTTTACAATATCATCCACGTTTTCACTTTTACAATTAAGTTCAAGTAAAAAGTTGAACCCACCTAATGGGTCAAACCATTGTTTTACAATTCTTTTCAATAATGATTCTATTTTCTGATTACATCATCTAGATATCCCATTTTATTTTGAGAGCACAAATTTGATGTTCCAAGTTAAGCATTTAAACCTCTATACGCCATATAGCCTGTGATTGTCTTTTAACCCTCTCACTATTTGAACCCCAGAGAAATCTGTTTGTGGTGACTTCTTAAATGACGTAACTTGGAACATGTAGCTTGAATTATACAATATTTGCGAAATACCCAATGTTTTTTATATCTGTTATTTTACCAAAATAAGTTACCTTTCTAACTTTCCAACTATTTAAAACTTTATCAAGTTTTGCAAATTTTACTCTCCAATTGAGATCTTCTGTTAAGATTTTGTCTTTCCAATACCAAGACTTTTAATTGGTTCATCTGTCCAATGTATTTCTTTATTTAATTCGGTTGGTTTGTTTTCCCCTACCCATATTCCGCCTGTCTTTTGTTCATCTTAATACCCGCAACATAGTTGTATCGCCGGCTAATTTTACAATTGTGATTTCTAGATTTAGACCGTCGTTAAACTTAACCCCTTTGATATTTTTCATTCTTTGTTTTATGGTTGACATGTATTCTGCTGCTATCCATGAACAGTACGCGATATGACAAGCTTGGCTATGCCTCTAACCTCGGTTAAAAGTCCATATAAAGCCAGCGCACTAATGATATACAACTATTTTATATTACTATATAGTTGTTTTTACCGAAATTAATAAATTCTCTTTAAATCCAAATGTTCTATTTTAGCTTTTACAAGAAATGTACTTTCTTAGAGCAACAAACTTCTTCGGAAGACAAAAAGAATAGCACATTCATTATCTTCTCCTCCAATATTTAGAGTAAACATTAAATCTACCCCATTTTGATCTTCATTTACATTATTTTTGTTAGAATCTTTTGAACTCGTAGGGCTAAAACAGATGTACACATTTTATAGTCCTAATTTAACAACAAATTAGGCGAAATATTTTCTCAGGCTATTTTTATCTCCCTTTTTGTAACAGTAAGTTTTACCAAAACCAACCTACACGTCTTGATCAATTACTCCCCTTTCAATCCCTTCCTTCATTTCATTGTCTGCATCAATTCGATTTCCTGCCCACCACCAAAACAAAATTAGCGTTCAGCCATCACTACCAGGTGGATTTGTGGGACTTTCATTTACTACGCTTCGCCACATTCTTCGATTGTTACAAACCCTTCACATTTGCTTTCGCATCATCATTTAAAAAAGTTTTTCCATATTGTTTAATTTAAATACTCATCATACAGTGAGTTGTGAATTTCCTTCGAGGGTTGAGAATCAGAAGGACGGAACTCAACACGGAATCATTAAAAATTTCTTTAATTCTGCTTAATATAGTCAAGGTGGAAGTTTAGGCACCACGTCAGCCTGAAGGATGGAAATGGAGTACAGGACTTTTTCTATTGATCATTTTAAGTTCATTATGACCTACGCCAAAATTTTGGGAAGGGTGTGAAAAATTTGTTACAGTGGCATGTTGGAAAATCAATAATTGGCGGCTACCATGTCCAAAATCAATAAAAAAAACCTTAATTAATTTTCCGATATATGGGGGTCCTATGTTCTACAAAGAGTGATTTTATGAGTTCAATTTAATTGTTGCAACCATTTAAATGTATTCTACTGGGTCTGACTATTCAGAAAAAGGTGTTTCCCATTTTTGTCCGTTGACCTTTAGTGACCTTAACAAGAGGGTTCAATGTCACAATGGCGCATACACGTCAAGTATGATCGACCTTGGTAATGATGGCAATGGACTATTTTTTACTACACATGAGGTTTTAGAGCCACTACCTGCATAATGCTTTTCAAAAAAGTACCTAAATATCTGTAGGTGCTCCCCACCCTTCGACTTTGAAGGCATATCCTAACCCCGGTGAAGGGCTACCTTCACATTTTTTTTTGCTAACATGACCAGAGGACGAGATAACATTACCGCAAAGACTTTTGACGAGCTTTGGCATTTGTTAGCGCACCGGAGCAAGTTCACTGGGGGGTGGTTACCCCTTTGGTAAGACCAGGGTTAAACCAAATCTATGGAATGAATTGTTGTTATAACCGAGAAACAACCACGATCGCACTACAGAGACAAAATTTAGTGTTACTAGGTATCTTGCGTCTCATTCACATTATTCTTTCATTCAGGGCCTGGGGAGTGGTCACTGTTCATTTGATAAGGGGATATCAATGTGCACCCACAGAAACAACGTAATAAGAAAGGGTATATATTTTCAAGATTGTGCACGATACATACGTAAAGGATAGCAAAACCACTGAAATCTTTAAAAAAGGTGTAACTTTTCACACTTGAAAGCGGACTTGACCCTTACATTAGTGTATACATTTGAAATTTCCGATTTATACATCGTATTCGTCTTCATTTTGTGTAATGAGCTATTCAGTATAGCTACAAAGACACAATTTCTACTTACTTAGCGTCAAATTGTGCCGATACTTAATTAAGGGTAGGATAGTACACTTACCATACTATGTGATTTAGGGGTGCCTTTTAGACCATCAAGTTACTTGTACTTGTTTATTGGTACTTTTTTAACTCCTTGTTTAGGGGGTTGCGGTAATTTTGAAAAGTGGACGTTTTGGTAAAAGCAGACTCACCCCTAAAAATGGCCCTTTTTGAACATCTCATTACTAAAAAGTGGCTTCTTGTCCACCTCGCTACAACAACTTTGGACCATTTTATGGACAAAATCAAACACATAGTGGGGACTTTTGCCCCTTTTTGTGGGATTTGTGTGTGTTTGTGGGGTGGTGCGACGCTGACCTGCTGCTGATCTCGGGATATTCCCCACTCCATACTGCAAGCCAGTGCCCACGTTCATGAACAAAACTCATTAACTAGGAAGATTTTGAATTATTTCTGCACCAAGTAGATCATTAACCTTAGGGGTTTGGCCCTGATTATTTTAATTGCACACACTCTAAATACAAACTAAGACATGGAAACATAATCAATGTTCCAATGAAAACAATTCACAAAGAAATAAGCTAAATGTAGTACCAGTGTTGTTTAGAAGACGTGAAAGTTTGTGAATGCATTGGTTTGAACCAAATATAACATCTATCACTATATGGACTAAGTGCCAGCAGCCCGTGGACAGCAGTAACAATGTTCCATGTTCTGGCACCTTTTTTATTGAAAAATCGCCCTTTTCTGTGGAACATTTTTACTTACTGTGTAAACACAATTCAGTTACTTCCACACATTGGCATTAAGGGGGGGATGCCTCATTGATCTGCTTTAGCCTAAGCTATTCAGGGTCTATGGTTTGAAAAGGATACAGCATCATACAATGAAGAAATCACAATTTGTCTTGCACTCTTTTTTTTACAAACTTGTAACATAATTTGGTTACCAACAATGTCATTAATCGCAGCTGTGATGCATGGGCGTTGGGTATATCAGGGGGATTCTCACACAAATGACCATATTGGTATGTGCCACAAGACAATCAAGTTTTTTCTTTTTAGCCTCTTGTATATCAAGGACCCTTTTTTCATGCCATTTGCTATACCATTATACAATGGGTTCGTTTTTTTTTTCAATATTTTCTCAATGGGAACCCCCAATTTTTCTCAAAATTGTTTGGAAATTAGTCAATGTTCTTTCCAATCTGCAAGTAAAATTGTGCCCATTTGAGGAAAAAAGGGGCAAATAAATTTGCATTACATTTGGCCCAACATTTTGCATCTCTGTTAAAGCTATCGGTCCCTTTTTTGGCAAAAAAAGGTGTAGCTATGTTACTACGTAACTAACTTCCGTGGCACGTCCCTACCCACACCAAACCTGAGACCTCTGGACCCCCGGGTATAGGGTTGACTAAATTGATCTTGCTTTAGAGAGAGACTATTCAGGGTCTCTGGAGGGGATCGAATAATGAAAACAATCATCTGCTGAGACTAAGATATAGTATCCGGTACATACTTTTTGTTCTCTGAAGTGAGAATCGTGGTTATTTCACGGTTACCACGACTCGTTCCATTGATTTGGTATTACAACATCGATCTTTTTCTCTTGCACATTTTTTTAAAGCTCACTGGCTTTAAACTTTACCTACCCATGGGTCATTATGGCTAATATACAAGAAATAATGGGGATTGGTGTAGGGTTCATTCTACATATAAGCAGAGTAGAGTGTTTACAGATGACTAATTGTGGCAAGAAACCTTGAGGCCTAACTCTTGCTTTGGACAGGACTGGGCCTGTAAAAGGCAATTTTAGCTATTATTGCCTCTAATTAGGTTTTTGCATATTACAAGAAAACAAAAGGTCATTACATAATAAATATCATATACAATATGCCTTGTGAAATTTTGCCACATTTTGTTACAAAGACGTACTTTGGACGTATTGACCATTTTGACCTTTGAACCTTGTGTCAAGGTCACTAAAGGTCAAGAAAAAATGGCAACATCGATTTTCTGAATAGTCATACCCAGTAGAATACGTTTATATTGGTTGCCACAATTAACATGAACTTCACCAAATTTTACATAGCCCCTCCACTAATGAGACAAAATTTCCGCGGTACTTTCTACTCCGGTGTTTTAAGCACGAGAAAGTGTTTTGGTATGTACTTTAATCCATTACAAATTGTCCCAACACCAATATGCCTGCTCAAAAGTCAAATATGCTCTAGGAATCATAAATGATCTAACTCCTCCATTAGAACCTCTTTAAAATACTTGAATACAACTGAAACCTAAATATGTTCTGCAGGTTGTTCAAAATCTGTTACAATTGAATCACACTCTGCAATGTTACTTTTAACACTCTAGAATGTATTTCAACGCAACCGGTCATGTCAAAGTGTCTGCACATTTTGCAGTTTTAAGGCTTGATTCCCATGTGTCCTGTATAATGCATCTTTTTATGCTTTACCACTTATGAGATACCTGTAGTTTTATCACTAGAAACGCTTATTTGGCA